>RCUC01148848.1:0-20080 GCA_003697995.1 Taxidea taxus jeffersonii | reverse complement strand
TGGTATTTTGTTATGCAGACTAAGTTACTAACAAAAAGAAGCCTCATGAATTTAAACTACTCTCACAAAAACTTTAAGACTAGAAAATATTATTATAGCCAATGGGGATAGTGTATGATGAGAACACATGTAATCACAATGATGATAAAACAATTGTTCTGTTGTTATTTTTTGGCAATGACAACCTCACCTCAAAATACAAAAAACAAAAATTGACAGAACTAGAGGAGAAAGGAACAAATCTGCAATCAGAGAAGGACATTTCAATATGCTTGTCTGAGTATTGATAGAATATGAAAAAATATAAATACTTGAAAATAATAATTACTAAAATTGACCTAATTGACATTTAAAAATACTGCACTGGACAATCATATAACATATTTTTTCAATAACACAGTAAATATTTTACCAAAATCAATCTTATATTATGCCAAAAAGAAAATCACAACAAATTTTTAAAAATTTAAGTGATACTAAAAGGTGTTTTAACCACCATGTAACTTAAAAGAAATCAAGAATAAAAAGATAACTAGACTATCCCCAACTTTGGAAATTAATAACTTGTAAATCCATGGCTTCCATGAGAAATTGTAATGTAAATGAGACAATATTTTGGATTTAATGACAAATATACAACAAACCAGAAGTTATGGGATTCAATTAAAACATGGTCCAGACAATATTCATAACTGCAAAGGTATATATTTAAAAAGAAGAAAGACTGAAAATTTGGGAGCTGAGCATTCATTTCAAGAAATAACAAAAAAATAGTAACTGAAACCCAAGAAATTAGAAATGGAGGAAGTAAGAGATTTTAGGGGGGGAATTAACAAAATAGAAAATGAAAGTACAATAGAAATGATCAATAAAGAAAAGAATTGGTTCTTTGAAGAAACTTATAAATTTACAAACCCTGGGAAGAGTAATTATACATTTAGAAGGAGTTTGAACATTTCAATTAAAAGGCAAAATCTTAGAAAAATTAAGTTTACTAACATTGACAAAGAAGAAATGGACAACCTGAGTAAAATTATATCTAGAAAAAAGAGTAAATCAGGAAAATAATAATAATAATAATATTGCCAGAAAGAGAACTCCAAAATTCAAATGGCTACTTAATTGGATCAGATACTTTACCGACCTAATTATGAATATCCACCAAAAACCTACCAGAAACTTTAATGAGGAAATATTTGCGTCTTCATTTTTAGGGTTGGATGAGACAAGGGCTTGTGCTTAATTAACAGTTATTTGAAAAGTAGTACAGAAAATTAAAAAATAGATTAAAAGTTGGAAAAATAAAATAGTAATTATTAAATGTATTTTAAATGTTGTACCTACAAATTTGGAGGAAAGTGGAAGCCGCTGGATTTGGAAACTTTCCCATACCCCACCAAAAAAGACCTTAATCAAGAACACAAACCACACATAAGCTTTGCCTTCAATTTTACCAGGAAACAGACATCTTTATTATAATTATGATTACCTTTAAGTAGAGAAGCAGAGTTTTTCCTTTCATCTGTCACCTCAAGTTTATGGATGTAGGAAATAATCAATAGAGGACACCAGGCAGCTTAAACAAAATAGAGGTTGAAGGTACTCCTACTGACCAAATCTGGTATAATTTGAGTACCAAAATGATTAAATATAGTAATAAATTATAAGCCAATGAAAGAATGAGAATTTTTAAGTCTAAATGATGATCCTTGACAGATTAATGCATAAATAAATGGAGGTGAAGGGAGGGCTCTTTCGTACTCTGGAATGTTGAACACCAAACACTAATTGGTAAATATGGAGAAAATGCTAGAAATGAAAAATTACCACTTTTCAACTTTTATAGCAAAGTCTGATTCAGGCTAGAAACACAGGGGAAATCTTTGACAAGGATCAGAATATCTGAATGGCCTTAAAGTGTCTCCCTAAATAAATCTTGGTAGTGGGGCGCCTGGGTGGCTCAGTGGGTTAAGGCCGCTGCCTTTGGCTCGGATCATGATCCCAGGGTCGTGGGATTGAGCCCTGCATTGGGCTCTCTGCTCTGCGGACAGCCTGCTTCCTCCTCTCTCTCTCTCTCTCTCTCTCTCTCTCTCTGCCTCTCTGCCTACTTGTGATCTTTATCAAATAAATAAATAAAATCTTTAAAAATCAATCAATCAATCTTGGTAGTTAAAGTGAAAAACCAGTAACTGTCCTGTGGAAAAACTGCATTCCTGCCCTTGACAAGATGATCAAAATTAACATTACCAGCAAGAGGCACATGAACACCATGTGCCTCCAGATGTGATACTGCGAGAAGCACACAACTTCTCTTATGTAACCTGAATCACAAAAAACATCAGACTACACAAAATGAGAAATGCTGTTACTTCAAGTAAGAACTACATCCTTAAAAACTGTCAATATCACAAAAAGACAAATGTTATTAAAATATTCCATGTTAGAAGAGGCTGGAGGGATGCCACGTTTTTTTCCCTGAAATTGGACTGGATCTTCTGATGGAGGGGAATAAAAAATGCTATTAATGACCTTGTTGGGACCATTCACAAAATCAGAATCAATCTGTAAATTAAAAATATTCTATCAAGGTTACATGAAATAAAGTTGACAATCGTATTGTTGTACTTAGGGAAGACAATGATGCCTATTCATGGGAGATACACACTCAAGTACTCAGACCTAAATTGCCATGATATGAACTACTTATTGTCAATTTGACCAGACAGAAATGTTATACACATATATCTAGGGAAGAGAAATAGAGAAAACGAAAATAAAATAAAATGTTAACAAGAGATGAATCTGGATAAAGAGTATTATGTGTGCTCTTTGTACACTTACTGTAATTTTTGAGTTTCAAATTATTTCCAACTTAAAAGTTTAAGAATAGTTAAAAAGTCATTATGGATGGATGATAGGTTTGTGGGCCTAGAAATTTTAAGTATCTCTATGAACAATTTATTAATAATTGAATATATATTTACCTACATACACATAAATACATAGATATGCCCACATGCACAGAAAAATAATGTTGAGTGAAACATATATCAAATTTGGTTAGGTGTGTTTCTATATACCAGTGACAAAAAAAAAAAACAAATAGAAAAATCTTGTAATAACACCAAAGAGTTCTTCATCAAAGAGTTAGTCTAGGAAAAAATTTACAGTCTCTACATAGAAAATGGCTATAAATCAAACCAGAACAAAAAAATGAACATTGTTAGGATTAAGGGTCTAAATAAGTGGAGGGATACGCCATACCAAGTATTGAAAGATTCAATACTGTTATGATGAAAATTCTCCTCCAGTTGATATATAGTTATAATGCAATTATAATAACATTTTGGCAAATACGAGTTTGGATATGCAAACTGAAAAATGATTCCATTATATGGATATACAGATGGCCACAGGTTTCAAACAGTTTTTCAGAATAAAGTTGGTGGATTTATGCTTAGTGATAACTATAGAGTTATAAGCTTCTATAATTAAGATACAGAATTGGTACAATGTTGACAAACAGACCAATGGATCAGAATGCAGACATGAATCCATACATAGCTATACACTTAACTTATGACAAAAGTAGCTCTGTCACAGAGAGGTGACAGAAAGATAAACCTTGGGGTAAATATGACTGGGTCTGTTAAATATTCCCATGCCAATAAAAAGCCTAGATTCAGTTTTCTTTTTTTGTAAAGATCTTATTTATTTACCTGACAGAGAAAGAGGGAGAAATAGAGAGGGAGAGTGCCCAAGCAGGGAGAGAGGCAGGCAGAGGGAGAGGTCAGAGTGAGCTCCCTGCTGAGCAGGCAGCCAGATGTGGGCTTGATCCCAGGGTCCTGGGATCATGACCTGAGCTGAAGGCAGACTCTTAGCCCATGGAGTCACCCAGGTGCCCCTGGATTCATAATTTTCTATCTCTATATATAAAAATCAATTTGAGATAAATTGAGGAAAATATATAATATTATCTTACTGGGATTGGCAAATATTTCTTGTACAGGACACAAAAGCAAAATCACAGAGAGAAATAAATGGTAGATTGTACTACATTAAAATTTAGAACTGATACTTATCAAAATCCCTACTAAGAGAGTAAAAAATCAAGTCAAAGTTTAAGAAAAGATGTAAAACATGTAATTGATGAAGAGTTTGTTTTCAGAATATGTACAAAATCCTTATGAAAAATATGAAAGAGATAAAATCCAATAAAGTAATGGACCAAAGACTTGAAAAGATGCTTCACAAAAGGAGACATCCAAATGCAAATAAATATGTAAAAATATTCTTAATCTTATTAGCCACCAGGAAAATGAAAACAAAGATGAAATTCTACTCCTATACCCACCAGTTTGGCTAAAAATACAATAAACTGCCAATGCCAAATATTGGCAAGGATATGGAGCAATTGAAAGTCTCACACTTTTGTTGTTTGGAATACAAATTTGTACAATCACTTTGGAAAACCATTTTGCAGTATTTATTAAAGCTGAACGCAGGCATACTCTGTGCTATTCCTTAGTAGATACACAAAAGAAATACTTACACAAGTTTTCCCAAAACCATGAATATTCATAGCAGCACTATTTGTAATAATCAGAAAGTTAAAACAACCTATCAACAGAATAATAATTGTGATACATTCATAAAACGGTAAACTATATATCAATAAAATGAAGTGCCCTCCATGCAATGGAAATTAGTCTCACCAACATTACACCGAGTCAAAGAATGCAGGCACAGCAGAGTATATAAAGTATGTTTCACATTTATAAGAAGTTGAATCTAATTCATGGCATCAGAAATCAGGAAAGTGGTTGTCTGTAGGGTAGAGGATGTTAATGAAAAGGACAGGTATGCAGAATATCTGGACTCCTGGTGATGTTCTACATTTTAATCAGGACAATCATCATAAGAATATGTTTCTTGTATTATAATTCCTTAGTATGTACTCATGAATTCTGCATATTTCTACTTATGCTTTAACTCAAAAAAGTGTGTGTGTATGTGAATACAAAAATCATTATACTGTGTGTCAGGTAGTCTAATATGACGGTTACTGTCAGCTTAAGCCAAGTTTTGCTGCATTAACAAATGACTCCACAAATCTCGGTGACTTACAACAATAAACTTCTGTTTCTCATTCATTTCTCTGTTGGTTGTGGATTGCCTTCTGCTAGGAGGCAGATGGAAGAGTGATGGCAGGATCAGAGAATGGCTTTTATTCTTCCTCTCGGATGTGGCCTATCTCACTCCTTGTTCACCTTCCACTCGCCATATAAGCCATGTGGATGAGCATCAGTGAAATGGGCCCCCCACGGGGAAGGGCACCAAAAGCAACGGCTCCCAAAGACCTCCATTATGTTGCCATGACTGTATCAGCAGCTTTACCTTCTCTACCTAATACTTTAAGCTCCAGGCACAATGAACTCTTTCTTGTTTTCTGTACTCATTCTGCTATCTCTGAGCTTCAAGCCTTTGCTGACCCTATCTCCCCGGTCTGGAATGCCCTGCGATTCCACACTTTTTAACTTTTTTTTACCTGGCTAAATCCTATTCAACTTCTTTAAAACTCAATTCAAGGAATTTGATATAGGAATTTCAAAGTTTTTAAAACCTTGTGTGCCATGGACAGAGATGCAGCATCATGAATATATCTGTAAGTGACAGGTCAACATAACACTGCATAGGGAATGACATTTCTGGGTTTCTCCTTCTCTGTGAAACTTCTGTGACCACCTCTGGGCCAGATAGGTCTTCCTATTCCAGATATTTACTGTGCATCTATCTATCACTGCACATACTTTATAAGCTTTTTACCCAGATTAGACTGCAGCCCACTTGAACATAAGGACAATGTTTCACTATGTGCTGTTTCTGTAGTACACTGTAGGTGCCCCATAAGTATGCATTCCATTATAGCCTATCTCAATTTATAATTGATCTTGGGCAAAGGTGACTTTTATAACCCCAATGCTATGATTTCTACTATATTAATTTCTCACTCTCCTAAAGTGCCATTCTTTCTCGGTCAAGCAATTATCTGTTTGGTATGCTTACTAGACCCAGAACCTATCTGTGAACAGCAAAGAAGCTCACTGGGCGTAAATTAATATAATACACATTCTTGAAACACTGGAGGTAGTTGCTCAGCAAATGTGGGATTAAAATGGAAGGAAAAAAATGGAGAAATGTCTGGGCTATTAGCACCTCCTCCCTATAGCTGCTAAGAAAAATCACTCCAGTGGGAATGAATAGTTAAAAGATAACATAGTACATGTAGCTCCTGAGTATTAAATGGATGATAAATGACCAATATAAATATTTATCTCAACTCTCCTTTGAGAGTTAGTGAATCATTTATGTTTTCCAATATATCTAGCTAGTTTTGCCCCTTAAGATGACAGAGAAATGATCTTTGGGAAAATACCACTGCACACATTTTGATGAAGGTATTAAAAATCATTTATCACAGCCACTCTAATTATACAGTAGGAATTTTTCAAGTAGTTCTGAGAAAAACTAACGGATGGTGACATGACTTGGGCTGTCCATGCTGACCCTGCCCCAAAATGCCTCATGGCACTCTTTTGAGGAAAAAGACCCTTCTCCCTTCTTGTCTCATCTACCTCAGGAAATGATGTGACTTTTCTCACTTCATCCTATTGACTTTCTTCTGCAACACTTCATTTATGCAGTGTTCCTGTTTACTTGTTCAGGCATCTAAAAATAAGCATATTTCCTACATTAACACTTTTATCTTCTCATCAACTTGGTTTTTCTCAACTAATTTCCTTGAGGTCTGAGGATGCCTTAGTCAAATGATCAATAACAATTTCAAAAACTGTATCAGCTAATATCTAGTGCTTTCTATGCGTTACATAATGTGGTAAGTGTTTTAAATGCACAGAGCCTCATTTTAAGCTTACATCACCCTGCAAGGTCAGATGTTTCCAACCCCCCTTGGCAGATGAGGAAACAGACTTGGACATGTTAAGCCATGAACCTAAAGTCATCCAGCTAGCAAGGCAGTGCTCAAGCGTTAGATTTTGGCTTTGAAATCAGAGGTTGTCTTCTTATCTACAATGCAATAATGCCTTTCAATCTTTTGATATTTTTAAGAAGCCCCTAAGTAAAAGCCTCTAGGGATTTGCTTAATTATGAAGTCATGTGTCTAATTCTACTATAGCTATCATTTTGTACAAGAGAACAATCTAGTTGCTGTGGATGAACTTGGTCATTACTACAAGATAATTTTACCTACCATTTATCTAAGTCCTACATGGATGAGTTTTTTTGCCTTTTTTTTTTTCTATTTTGTATATTCCCTGGTGTCTAGAAAAAATATTTGCAAATTAGACATTGTGTCTGTTAAGGATATTTGTTCCTATCCTTCACCATCCCTTCTACCAGCCTTCTTGCTCCCATATTTTGGCCTTACGCTAATAAGCCTGATTTTAACTTTGGGTATTCTGGGAGTTTTGGTCCTATCTCCAGTCAGCCTTAAAGACTAAAGAAACCTATGACTTATACTCATGTTGACCTAGTCCATTTATGGACCTTTTAACTAGCAAATAATTTTTCATATGAAGATGGTTATAGCAAATCCTTGGGGAAAAAAATTTTCACTTGACAAAATTAACTAGCAAAATTATTTCCAATATTAATTTATTTTGTGCAATATATTTTGAGATGCAGCAAAAGAAGCTAGAGCCCAGTGTTTTTAAATACACAAATTTTAAATAAAAATGGCAGGAATTAATAACAATCTTGGCTACTCTAACTACACATGAGTTTCTTGCTAAGGATCTTTCCATGTATCATTATTACTGATTTTTAAAAATTATTGATTTTTTTTTTTTAATTCAAGGCTTCAATCTTACTGAGTTTCACCTTCTTATAGGTATTCCACTGTTTTACATTGTTTTAACTATTTGAAAACATATTTGATTCTGACATTTTTCTACTTCTGAGTATTAGGTCAAAACTGGTACCATGTTTTCTCTCTCTCTCTTCCTCTCTCTCCTCCTCCCTCCCTCTCTCTCTCTCATATGTGTGTGTGTGTGTGCGTGCACCCTCACACATAATGTTTTGGCCTAAAAAAGCCTTATTTGCTCTTGAAACAAAGATAAAGGGCATCGTGCTCCTATCTTATTACTGACACAGTAAGCATATTCTTTACTTAGATGCTGCTTTTATACAAAGTCACCCCAGTATAACTTGGCATGTAAAGGAAAAGAAAGGTAGGAGAAAAGTTTTGAAGTTTTAAATGCATTCAATGTAAGATTCACTGGGACTTCACAGGGGACACATTCTTCAGAAAATCCTAACAGTTGAGAAATGCTTTCACATTCTGATTTAAGCACTTAAGCTGTTTCTGGTTTCCTTTCGGGGTCATTATGATGGATACTAAAAAGAATAGCAATGTCAAAAAAATCTATCTGTCCATTTCAAACTCATATTCTAACTCTGGATATATTGGTCTGCATGGAATAGAAATATCGGTGTTGTCAAGTATATGACATTCAGCTAACCTTAAAGAAAACTGGTACTTTTTAAAGGAAAGATTCCTACCCTTCAACTCACAGATAGCCTTTGAAGGATATACGAAATATAGAGTTCTGTGTAAAAGATAGTGCAAATGTGATTTTGGGGGAAGACAGGGCCCATGATTTTCACTTTATTCTCAAAGGGGTCTTTGACACAAAAGAGATTATAGACTACTATTCTTTTGTATAATGCAAAATAGTTAACCACCATGACATTAGCTAACATCATGTGCATCATGTCACAGGATTACCATTTCTTTTTTGTGATGAGAACATTTAAGACCTACTCAGTAATTTCCAGTATATTAGCTATAATTACCATACTTTACATTAGATCCTGAAAATTTTTCTGTCTTACAACTGTAACTTTATACTCTTTAACCAACATCTCCCCTTTTCTCCCAACCCCTAGTATCCACCATTCTATTCTCTATAAACCACTACTCTTTTTTTAAAAAGTAGATATTAAGGTCCTCACAAAGCTTCTATCAATTCATTTTTCTTCTACTTCCTACAACATAGGTGCATAGGCTGAGAAAAGACCTCTGTCCATTTATTCCTTCAACTTAGATGATGTGCTAAGTTGTTGGAAAATTCTGGATAACTAATACATGGTCATTTGTACTATCTTCAAACATTAAAGGTAGCATGCTGTGTAAAAGTTATCATGGGCGCTAGGGAAATAACATATCCTGGGCAATGAAGGGCCAGTATTAGGGACATTAACGACAGTCACCTAATTTTAGTCTTACAACAATCTTGTAGGACTGTCTGTTTTACCATTTCACAAATAAGTAACCTCAAACTGCAAAGGTGAAACACTTGCTGTGAGTCATACAGCTAGTGCACTGCCACAATGAGATTCTACTTATATACAGACTGCTTTTGGGTAAGTGAAAACCTTCAGTGCATAGAGGGTATTTGGACAATTTTTCAGGGAGACATGGGGAAGGGGACAAAGACTGTCATCCAGGAGCAATCATTTTCACTGACTGACAGGGTCATTAACCTGTAAGGAACAATTTTAAGAACAAAAGGAAGGGCCTTTATCTCAAATAACCTCTCTCAGAGAGTGAGCATAGATGAGAATTTGAGAGAAAAAAAAAATAGTACAATATTTATATCACTTAAAATTACACAGGTAGTCAGAATAACTAAAAATATTAATAATAAAAAGGAATAATGGCTAAACAGAAAGAAGGAAAGAAGTGGAGATAATACAAAATGAGTTGGTTTCCTTTTAGGATCATTATGATACAAAGCAGTGAAAAACCAAAGTTAAACTGACTAAAAATAAATAATGATAACAAATAAAAGAAAAATTTGTATTAGGAGCCACCAAGGAGGCCTAATTAGAGATGCAGCAGGAATCTAACCATTCTTACGAGCAATTCTATAATACCTTATTTGAAAGCAGACAAAATAGACATGTTTCTAGAGAAGTCTAATTTAACAAAAGTAAATTGAGAAGGAAAAGATGATCTCAACATTCTTCTATCCATTGCAAAAAATGAATAAGAATTTAAACATTCTCACAAAAAAACAAAAAAACAAACAAACCCAAAAAAACCCAGTACATCCATAAGCAAGATTTAATGAAAGCCTGGACTGATAATTCCAAGATATATACACTTTTTTGAGACTAAGACGAAGAAACACTGACAATTATTTTTGTTAATATTAAAAAACAAATTATTGAGTTATAATTGCCATGTAAAAAGCTATATATATGTAAATAATGTATACAACTTCATCAGTTTTGAGATAAATACAGACACATAAAACCATCACCACAATCTATACAATATATCCATCACCACCAAAAAGTCTCTTATTATTGTCATTGTTTTGTAATAACACTTAATATAAGGTCTACCATCTTAGCAAATTTTTAAATATAAAATATTGTTAATATTTTATTTATTTGTTAATAGGCTTAATAAATATTTATTAATAGGCTTAATGCTGTACAGTAGCCAGCACATAAGTAGAGTAAGTGAATTTCTATGACTTATTCATATTGTATAAATGTAACTCTCTACCATTGAGCTAGTATCTCTCCATTTTCTCATTCCCTTAGCCCCTGCCAACCACCATTCTACTCTCTGCTCCTATGAGTCTGACAATTTTTTATTTCTCCTCTAAGAGGTGTCATGTAGCATTTGTTCTTCTGTGTCTTACTTATTTCACTTGACATAATGACCTCCATGTTGCTCAAATATCAGGATTTCCTTCTTTTGGGGGGCTGAATAATATTACATTGCATGCATTAACACATTCTCTTTATCTGTTCACTTACTGATGGATGTTTAGGTTGGTTCCATATTTGTACTATTGAGAATAATGTTGCAATGAACATTAGAGTGCAGATATCTTTTTGAGATATTGATTTCAATTCCTTTGGATACATACATAAAAGTGAGATTGTTGAGTCATGTGGTAGTTCTCTTCTTGCTTTATGAGGAAACTTTGTAAGGTTTTCCATAGTGCCTGGATGAATTTACATTTGAATAACAGTGTACACATGTTTTCTTTTTCTCATATCCTAGCTAACATTTGTTACTTTTTTTTTTTTTTTTTTTTTGGTAATAATCATCCTAGCAAGTGTGAGATGATATCTTACTATGGTTTTAAATTACAATCAGTAAAGAAAAAGGAGATATTATAACTGATACCATGGAAATAAAAAAAAAAAAGATCATAATGGACTGTTTCAGTTATTATACACCAATAAATTAAATAACCTGAAGAGGGGTGCCAAGGTGTCTCAGTCAGTTAAATATCTGCCTTTGGTTCAGGACATGATCCTAGAACCCTGGGATTAAGCCCTTGGCATCTGGTTCCCTGCCCAATGGGAAATCTGCTTCTCCCTCTCCCTCACACACTCTCACTAATAAAGAAAAATTTTTAAATAAATAAATAAATAACCTAGAAGAAATAAAGTCCTAGAAACATACAACTAAAACTGACTCAAGAAGAATAGAAAGCTTGAGAAGGTCAATAAACAGCAAGGAGATAAGACTGCTAAAAACAAACAAACAAACAAAACTAAACACAACAAAAAAGACCCTCCCTGCAAAGAAAAGCAGGTGACTTCACAAGCAACTTCTACCAAACATTTGAGGGATTAATATTAATGTCTCTTAAAGTTTTTTCAAAAAGATAGAAGAAGAGGGAAACTTCCAAGTTTAACATATGAGGTCAATATCACCGTCATAAAAAGCCAAATGAAGGTAACACAAGAAAACTACAAGCCAAATATATATCCCTGATGAACATGAATGCAAAAATCCTCAACAAAATATTAGTAAATTGAATTTATTAGCACATTAATAGGATGATACATCATGACCAAGTATAATTTTGATAAAACCAGTCCTGAATAACATGAGGAAAGAAGATTACAGGCTAATCTCATTCATGAGCATATTACAAGTACTTTTATAATTGGCAAAAATGAAGCCAACAATACCTATAGAAAGGTAACAGAGCACAGCCAAGTGGGGAATGCAAAGTGAGTTTAAATTTAAATTATCTATTAGTAAAATTTACCCTATTAACAAAAAAGAAGGATCATATGTTTGTTTCAATAGAAGGAGGAAAGAAACATCCAATAAAACTCAACCTCCATTCATGATATAAAGGAAAAACAAAACAAAAACCTCTCATTACATTAGAAACAGAAGCAAACTTCTCAATCTGCTAAAAGTTGACATTAAAAACAAATGTAAAGCAAAACAACTTTCATTCTATTAAATCTAAGATACCATTTGTTAAAAGATGTACTATAAATAAAGAAAAAAATACTACACATTAAACTACAGTGATCACTGGTTGTAAGGCTTATGACCCTTTCGGACTTGTTGAAATGTGATGTGCTTCAGAATTCACAAACCATGGTAACTGTGGTATATTAAAAGCATTATCTTAAAAATTATGAATGCAAGAGGATGCTCACTACCACTTCTATTCTTTATCCTAGTTAAGATCTTGGTAGTGGATTGGATAGTGTCTCCTCAAAATTCATTTTCACTTAGAATCTCAGAATGTGACCTCCCTTGAAAATAAGGTCTTTATAGGTGTAATTAGTTAAGTTCTTGGGAAGAAATCATCCTGGATTTACAGTGTTCACTAATCCATGCCTGGTATCCTTATAAGAAGAGTTAATGCAGAAAGGCACACAAAGCCAAGTGAAGATAGGAGCAGAGATTGGAGTTATGCTGCCACCAGGCAAAGTGTACTGAGATCACCAGATGCTGGAAGACACAAGGAGGACTTCCTGCCTAGAGTCTTCAGAGGGAGACTCTACTGACACTCAAGGACTTCTAGTCTCTAGTTGGTGGGAAAATAAATTCCTGTTGTTTTAAGCCATGTAGAATGTAGTAATCTGTGGTACTTGTAAGAAACTAATACAATCCTTTAATATACTTGCAATAAGACAAGAAAATAAATAACAGATAAAAGGATTGGAAAGAAACAGTTATTATTCACAAATCATAACTGTATAAAAATCACAGAAAATTATTTAAAGAATGAGATTGACAGGGCTGCTGGATATAAATTAATACACCATCATCAATTGCTTACTTATAAAATAGCCATAAATTGTTAGAAAACATATTTTCTAATATATTTTAATGACATCATTTGCAATAGTAGTAAATTTATAAACACCTACAAATAAAAATAAATATATACAATAAAATTTTTGGAGAAAATTATAAAAATTTACTCAGTTTAAGTAACTTGTAAAATAAACTATCTTCGTGGATAAGAAGACACATTATTAGAAAGTAAATTAAATTAAATTCTTTGTGAACATTTACATAGTCATTCTACAGTTTACAAGGAAGAACCAAGGGCCAAATATAGCCATGGCATTCCTGAAAAGCCTGGCTCAGAGGAGATGGGGGTCATCTTAGCTGATATGAACACTCATTATAAAACCATAGTATCAGCACAGGGGTATACAAATAGACCAGCAGAACAGAATTAGAAAATTCAGAAATAGATCCATGCATATATACAAACAAAATGTACAAAATTGAGACCATACATTTAGAAAGATATATCGCAATCTGGAATTGCCACAGCCTCCAAGCACATGATTTCCTAAGTCTAGGTCCATAATAGATCAAAACTAAAACAAAACAAACAAACAAAAAAGCTGGCCCCTCACTATTTTCTTAAGTATTGGCTTAGACCAAAAAAAAAAAAAAAAAAAAATTGCAATGTAAAAGTATTCAGTAATCCTGAATATTTAGTCAAAATGATGCTTCCGAGATACATCAAAACAGACTAAATTTTGCAAATCAAAATGAGCCAAGCTGATGACAACCAAATCTGTTTTGGATCAATGGGTCAGGTTAGAGAAAGATTCAAAGGTCAGAGAGGATTGCAAGCAAACCTAAATCCGATGTTCATTGACCAGGACTGGATTTGTGCCCTCATCACCTACCCACGGTGAAACTTGAACTTGGAATCAATGACAGTCTTAAGACGTTACTGTGGTAAAGTGAGTTACCATGCTGTAACAATCCTCCAGATACGTACCATATGTTGGACAGCTTCAGAGAAATCAGTGCATATATATAGATTCACAAAGTACTAATACAGGAAGGGATCCCAAAGCCATGATACATTATCCTGTCATTTTTACAGTAAAGAAACAAATACTGCACAAATACTGTTGAACAACTAACTTCAAGTGGCCTGGTGAGACTAGGAGAAATTAGGATCTCCGTCTCCTGAGATAAAATAGGCCTCTGCTTGTCACAAAACAAAAGCCTATAGTCAAAGTAGACAGCCCCATTTACTCAGCACGAAAGAAACTGCCAATTGCCATGAAGAACATAGAGCCATATTTTGCAGGACCATCAGGTTTGAAGGAATTGTTCCACCAACTAGGGAGAGCATCAGCAATCCCAGTCCAACAATAGACTTCCCATCTTCAAGTTCAATGTGGATTCTTGGTCAAGTTTTTTGGAGGTAATGAACAAGGCTCCAGTATCTCTACTCATCCCATCAAATTAGATCAGCTTGTCTTGTAAGGTTTAACAACATGAATCATAAAGACTTACAGACTCACAGACTCGGGTCATTCCTTAGATCCATCGTAGTCCTTCCTTACCACTTTCCTGTGGTGGCAGTCAGAAAATAGATCACAGATTGCTTCTGGCTCATATATTTACAAGTTTAAAAGTCTCTGAGGGGGGGAAAAAGAGTCTGAGAAAATGGAAAAGGCAAAGGGAGATGTTCTTATCAGAAGGAAAAATAAATGCCAGGCAGGCAAAAGTTCAGAGGTCCCCTAGAGGAAGGAATGAATAATACTGCAGGTTAAAAAAGAAACATGCATAGAAGTGCTATTAAGGAATATCATAAAGGAACAGGGTTTTTTACACATGAATAATATTGATAATAAATAAAAAATAATTAATATATCTCACTGCCTCACCACTGTGATGGCCTTTGTCTTCCTGGGTTCTCTTGTGATCTCTTGTGATCTGTATGTACATTTCTATCATGTCAACACCACAGTGAATGCACAATTTTGAGAGCTGTTTTTCTCATTTTACATGAAGACATTTTTTAGCCCCTCACCTTAAGTATATTCACCAACACCTTTGTGATTCAGAGGTGAGATTTTGTCAGTATATTAATCCTTACAAGAAAACTTTCCCAGGAAAACTTCCTTTGGGGCAAGGAAGAGATTAGTAACTGAGCAAGACCTTAAAAGGTGGATAAGACTTGGCCATGTGGACAAACCTGCAGAAGACATTAACAAAGCCAGAGTAACAGGAGGGTATAAGGCATAGGGTGGGAGAAGTTAGATTTGAGGTGGCAAAGGATTTGGGGCAGACTGCATGAATACCAGGCCAAGAAGCCTGAAATTCACATGACAGGCCAGAGACAGGTCATGGAAGAAAAAGAAAGTAAGCACCACCTTCTCATGATTTATGGGCTGGGAACCTTACAAAAGGCAACTAAAAGCCCATGAGAAAGAACATAAGGACATCGATTCCCTCCCATTGCATTAGGACAGAAACCTGGGAGATGCTTTATCAGCTGCTAGTGGCAAGATTTACTCTCACTTAGACCCAGAAGATTTAAAAAAGATTTTCTTTCTTCCTTCCTTCCTTCCTTCCTTCCTTTCTTTCTTTCCCCTCTTTTTATTGTCTGGTCTATTTACAAAACTTAATAAAGCTAAAAATAAAAAAAATTTCAAGAATTAACAATCTCTAACAGATGTATTATTTTTTTCTCCCAACTGCAAACGTTCCAGAAGGCACATGTGTCAAAGGAGAAAGAGGGTTCATGACTCACTCTCTTTGCTTCACCAGATTGAATTTGGAAGTATAAACACCAGGTCTTGGAGCAAATCTACCGTCCCAGAGCCCTGGCATGGCGACTTGTCATCTAGAAATTTCATTTCTCCACTGGGAGGAAGATAGCCCAGGGGCCACAGTAGACTCTGGACAAAGACCTGATCAGAGTCCCAGTTTCACCACTTACCAGCTTGGTGATTTTAAGCAAATGACTAAAAATGTTTTTGTACTCAATTTCCTCAGCCATAAAATGAGGACAGAAAAGACACCCCCTCCCTGGCTTTTATGGGTGGGGTGTGTGTGTGTAATAGACAAGTATTTCAGGTTAAAACAGGACAGTATCTGGCTGGGAGGAAGCTCTTTCCTGTTGTATTCTGGAATATAAAAATACTGTATTAGTTAACTAGCCTGAGAGATCAAATGAGAGAGAACAGTTTATAGTCCTCTGTGACCCCCTCTGTGCCAATTCCATACCCCTTCCTTGTGCATACCTCCTATATAACAACTATCCTACTGTAATGTCATTTTCTTCAGGTTTGTTCGACTTCTCAAATCCATTATGAGAAGCCACAAGAAGGGTCTTCGTTTTTTTTGCAATCCACATACCGAGTAGTATAGTAGGTAAGCATGAAGATTTAACACGTGTTTGTTAAACACTCATTTATAATGAGAGCAAAATCTCAGCAATACATCTCTAACATCATGCAAACTAGAGATACTATAAAGTAAATGTTAGTTTATCTCCTTTAAACCTACAAGTCTTCTTCCTTAAAAATTTCCATGATTTGTCTCAAAAAAGCAGGGTCAATGTTAATAAATTTCCTTGGCAATGTTTTATATCCTCCAGAGAATTCCAAAAAAAAGATTAAAAAAAGAGAAGAAAAATAAATCTTCACTCCTAAATATCTTTTGGCAAGTGACTTTGCATATACAACCACATTCATCCTTGTAACAACTTGCTTCTGCTCCAAGGACAGTGCTGGGTCAGAGATGGGACAAAGCAGACATCTAATTCACCTATGTCCTTTGTTGGCTACTTCTCTGGCCCTATGCAGGCAGACATACCCTGGACTGTCTTATTGCTGTCACAATGGAAAGTTCCTTTTCAAAATACACTTGTTCTTTGTGATTATAAAAGAGTTTCTTCTTATCGTAGAAAATTCAGAAAATAAAAATATGGGGAAAAAAATTCAGCTATGTATCATTTCTGAACGTAAGGAAAAGCCTTGCTAAGAGTTTGCAGTTTTCCTCCCTCTCATCTTTTTAATATACTGTTGACCCTTGAACAATGCAGGGGGTTAG
This sequence comes from Taxidea taxus jeffersonii, assembly GCA_003697995.1. Taxonomy (NCBI): domain Eukaryota; kingdom Metazoa; phylum Chordata; class Mammalia; order Carnivora; family Mustelidae; genus Taxidea; species Taxidea taxus. The sequence continues at coordinate 2,898 of RCUC01148848.1, read as the reverse complement.
GGACACCAGCTTCCTGCAGAGTCAAAAATTTGCATCTAAACGATGACTCCCCAAAGCTTAATTACTGATAGCCTACTGTTGACCAGAAGTCTCACTGGACAAAGTAGATTAACATATATTTTACATTATATGTATTATATGCTGGATTCTTACAATGAAGTAAGCTAGAGAAATGATTATTAGGAAAATTGTAAGGAAGAGATACACAGCAGCCCACTGTAAAAACCTTCATGTAAGTGGACACATGTGGTTCAAAGCTGTGTTGTTCAAGGGTCAATGGCACATATAATGGCATAGTTGTGAGTATATGGGAAATACACGTTTCTGACAAAACCAATCTTGTCAATTCTATAAAATAAGTAGTGCCATAAATTCTTGAAAAGACACATGCCCCTCAGACCCAAGCAGATCTCCTCTTCAGGGATATGAATGCTGCTGATGGATCAACTGAATCTCTGCTATGGCATTAACAATGAATTATTTTCTCTTCAGGTTGTTTACTTGTCTGTTAGCATCCCTTCTCCAGGGAATGTTTTCAGTGACACAAATTCAAGCCTTCCAAACACCTCAGCAAGCCCTGTGTACGAATGAGGCTGAGGTGAGCAATGTTGCTGATGATGAGTAATTATTTTTTTTTAAAGATTTTATTTATTTATTTGACAGAGAGAGATACAGCAAGAGAGAGAACACAAGCAGGGGGAGTGGGAGAGGGAAAAGCATGCTTCCCGCCAAGAAGGGAGCCTGATGTGGGGCGATCCCAGGACCCTGGGATCATGACCTGAGCCAATGACAGACGCTTAATAACAGAGCCCCAGGTGCCCCTGATGATGAGTAATTAAATGGCTTCTACTGCAGCTGGGTGTAAAAGATTTATATGGGACAAAGAAGGGAAAACAAAACTAGGTAGGCAAAGTCATGGAATGATTATTCCACTATGAGGAGGTCTAGCCTTGAAGTCTCAGAATAACCCCTAGAATTAGATGCTGGGTTGGGCCTCAGTCATTAAGGCACCGGACAGAAGGGAAAAGAAGCAAAAGGGAAGGATATTAGCATTTACCATATGCTTCACACAAGGCACTGTGCTAGGATTTATGTGGGCAAAATTAGCCCTGTGCCCCTTAAACATTATGGAGGGAAGCAATAGAAAATAACACTTTATAGCTTGATTTTTGGGGTCAGAAGGAGCTGCATTTGGCTCTACCTCTGCCTACCTGTGTGAGGCCTTGGACAATGATCTATGTAATCTATGTTGCAATTTCTTTATCTATAAAACAGGCATTTTGTTAATACCTAACTCTCACTGAGCTTTTATGAAGATTACTGAGATGTTCCAGGCAAAGCACTTAGCACAGTTCTTAAGATTCATAAGAGACATTTCTGAACTGTACTTATTATGACTATCCCTACCTTAGAGATGAAGCCCTGTTTCAGAGATATTAACTGACTTCATCTGAACATACCCCATGTCCTTGATCTGTGTTAAGTTTTTTTATTGAAGCCATATCATACACCACCTTGTAGCCTACTTTTCCAAAGTCTTACTTAGGCACTGTTTTGAAGCTGTAGTCTTCCAGTCTTATTCTTACTTGTTTTACATCATTATAGAAGGCTTGCCATTTAGAGGAAAAAATTTACCTTTGGAATGTAGCCCATTGTTCCAAGCTGCCACAGTCTTTTTGTCTATGGCTTTTGTCAATCAAACAGTAACCATGCCTTCCAGCTCCAAGTCCTCTGCAATGTTGATTAGTATGCCTTCCACATCCTCATGGCTCATGAAAATGTTGGGCAGATGGAGCTCCACAGGGCATCTCTAGAGACCAACTTTCCTCTGATGCAATACCTAGTCTTACTGCCTTATTTTACAAATGAGTAAACAGGTCTAGAGAGTTTAGATGTCTATATCATACTGCATGGTTAGTCACTGAGTGAGTCAGCACCCTTTCATTCAAATGCTTTTTCATTCAAATGCTTATTAAAAGAATAGTGTTTTTTTTTTCTTTTTAAGTAAAGAAGTAAAAACACCAATAAGCATTTCTCTTCTTTCTGGGAAATTACAACTAATAGAGAAAAGCACCAGGTACTCAGTGTTTGAGAAGGCAATACAGTGCTACATTCTGAGACAGATCCAAAAATATACAAATGACAGGACCATTGCCTGCTAAAAGGCCCATCACTCAGTCTGGGGAAATGGTGTTTCTTTTGATTTTATGGTTTTTAACAAGCCAGGGAAATATATCTTTAACAGTTAAAGAATGCCAGGAACTACAAGAGGAAGAGAATGGCTTATAATGCCCTATTATCCAGGGATCTCTTCCCAGAATGAAGCACTATTGGGTGAATGAGCCATGGACTGATTAGCAGGTGCTTGCAAACTCTGTGTGAATCCCAACTCTTCCCTGGCCCATTGTGATATGGAAAACAAAGGCAGAAGAAAAATTATTAAATTTCCTTACTACCTAGAGCCTATTGACAAGTCCTTGAAACAGGCAGAGTGACATTCCTCTAGGGACTCAACTGCCTCAATGCTAACAATTTCCTAGGGGCAAAAGACAACCTAGCCTGACTTCCCCACCCACCAGGATCCTATAAGCCTATTTTAACATATAAAAATTTCTTTTGAAACTTCCTTTATCTCCAAAACCCCCAAGATACCATATGTTGGCAATCATCCCCTAAGCTTATGGCCCATCAAGATACATCTGAAGGGTCTTGTGACTAAGGTTTTATTAAATGGTAATAAATGACCTTTTCAATAAAGAAGGAAATGTGGAGCAAGATGGTAGAGTAGTTAAAGACCCAAATATCATCAGGTCCCAGTAGTTAAAGACCCAAATATCATCAGGAGTTCAGTTAGATAGTTTCAAACCATTCTGAACACCTACAAACTCAACAGGAGAT
>ML106289.1:0-63747 GCA_003697995.1 Taxidea taxus jeffersonii | reverse complement strand
TCTAGGTTTTTAATAGAAAGAAAGAAAATGTACTTTGGGACTACCCAACACTGAAATTCTAAAATCAGTAACTTTGGTTTTTTTTTCAGAAATGCAATCCTTTATGATCCCATCTGTCTTCATTTTCAAAGCATATTTCCACTGGCTAGAGAATTCCAGGTTGTTATTCTGGCCTTCACTGTTCTGTTGAGAAATTAGCATCAATTTAATTGTTGCTTTTTTAGAAAAGTAGTATTTTTTTTGTTTTTAGTTACTATTAAGACTTTGCCTTTTATCTTCAACAGTTTTATTTTGTGTGATTAAATATACTTTACTTTGTACTTGTCATTCTTAGAATTTAAAGCATATCCATGGCTTAATGATTTTTATAATTTTGGGGACTTTCTTAGCCAAATCTCTTCAAATATATCTTCTCAATTTCTTCTCTTTTCCATTTCCAATAACATATATGTTAAACATTTTCACTGGGTTCTTTATATTTCTTATGCTCTTTTCTATATTCTCCGATTTTTTTGTCTTTGTGGTCTAGTCTGTGCATTTTCTACTGCCCTATATTCCAGATCATTATTGTGTCTTCAGCTGTGTTTAATCTGCTGTTTAACTTATCCATTCACTCTTTACTTTTATTTATTGGATATTACTCTGGAATATCCATGTGATTATTTCACATAGATTTCTGGTTTTTTTTTGTGTGTCAAGTTTATTCATCTTGATTTTTAATTCCATGAACATATTAATAATAGTTCAAAATATATATCTTATTATTTTAAAAATCTGGATCTTCTGTCGATTTCTTTGCATTGTCTGTTTTCCCTCTTGGTTGTCTGTCAAAACTAGTTTTCTTATGTGACTGGTTACTTTTATTGATGTTATCTTTTTCCAGAGGTGCTTATTTACTGCTTCTAATAGACAGAGAGGCTAGAAGCTGATTATCTGAATCCAGTCTGGAGTTGCTAGATTCTAAAACCAGGCCTTAATTAACCCTGTGAGATATGCTTCTCCAGTTGACCCTTCCTCCAGAAAATATGTCTGTAATGTTTTCCAGCACCTCTCCCCTCTAATAGGTTCTTAACTCTAATTTTATCCCTCTAAACATTTTCATATTGATGAAACCTCTGCTCATACTTTCCAGCTTTTCATTCACTGCTTTCACTTTTGGAATCGGCTTCAAACATCACTCACCTCTACTGACTTGATTCCTTATTCAGACCATCAGATTTAGATGGTCTAAAAAATTCTCCCTGACTAGATATTTCTGAGATGTCCAGTACTGCTACTTGTTCCCAGCAGGATATGTTGTCTCAAACAACCTAGTAAGCCACTGCCCAGTACAAGACTCATATGGGGGCTTATAGCCAAAAGAGTGAAATGATATTACTCAAGATTGTTGACCTAGCCAAAAGGCCCAAAGTAGATGCAAATGAATTTGTTATATAGTTGATATTGCTAGCACTGATTGATTATTAACTATGTGCCCAGTTGCTGTTCTACGTGCTTTTACATGTATTTTCTCACAACAAATTAATAAACTAGATAGTATTGCTATTTCCATTTTACAGATGAAGAAAGACATGCATGGAGAAGTTAAGAAACTCGCCTAAAATCACACGGGAATAAAGCCCATATTTGAACCTAGGCAGTTTTTTCAGAACACATACCTCTCTGACACAGAAGATTGCTGTGATAAGGGAGGCAACAGGTAGTCTGAGTCCTGATGAGTATTGTAGCTGGGGAGTCAGAAAGGAATCAATAGCTACAAGAAATGTTTCAAAGAAAGATTCATTAGGTGATCAAAAGAGTTGCATGGGATGAAGACGGAGGAAGTGCAGGCAAGACTAAGGTGCCTGGCTTCCATGCCTAGAAATTGACCAGACACTGATTAGAAATTGGAAATTGAGATGGAGTTGATTTAGATGAGTGGAAGTATCATTACAGGAAACCTGGGGATCCTCAGTAATTCACAATTCATAAAATGTTGGCTGTTCCAAATAAACCTTACAGTCTCTGGGGGAAATAGCAAATAAAATTATTATTGCTGAATGTGAATGGAGTACTGAAAATAACTTGATCTGAGCATCAGTGAGCTGACAGCATTGAAAGGATAAGCTTTTCCCTTGCACCACCTGCTCTGCTCCAAATCAACAGCTTCTTTTCCCTCAAAACAAAGTTTAGCTTAAATTTTGTACAATATTATTATTTTAAAAAATAATATTGCCATTATTACCAATTTTAAGAACAATACATGTTCATTGTAAAAAATATTAGGAAATAGAGCAAGGATGAAGAAGAAAATTAAAATCATCCATAATCCCAGTACTCAGAGGTAACCATTATAAACATTTAGAGTATAGTCTTCTGCTCTTTTTCCTATGCTAATGGCTAGATATATTCTATGTGACTGGTTTTTTGCTGTGCATAGAGCTTTGTGGCTTGCCTTTTTATGTAATAATATATCACAAGCACTTCCCCATTTCTTTAAATATTTCTGAGAACATGATTTTTAATAACTGCAAGAGTGCACATTCCCCTCTTTTTGGAAATTGACTTATTCTGTTAAGAGTATAGATTATTTTCCTGGAAGATTATTTTCCTTGACCTACTCAGGTCAAGCCGGAAAATTACTCACAGATGAAGACAATGGGAACGTAATCAATCATTGCTGCCCATGGCCTCAGTCTCTGTATTGAAAGAAGAGAATTCTTTTTAGCAGCACCAGTCATAGAAAGGGATCGTTCATGGGAAATTGGCCTTGTGAAGGCAGAGACTTTTGTTCCTGCCATACTCACAGTGCCCATTTTACAAAGAGATTCTGAAATAAAGCAGAAAAAAATAAACAACCTGATAGATAAATGACCAAAGACTGTGAATAAATTGATTGCAGACAAACAAAAAATGACTCTAGGAAAAAATTCCCAACCATACTTAAAGAGAAAAGCAATTGAAAATAAATATTGCATTTCCTACCTACTGGACTGGCAAAAATCCAAAAGTTTGACAATATACTCTGTTAGCAAAACTATGTGGAAATAGGCCCCCTTATACTGTGCTGGTAGGTACAACCCCTAGAGAGGGGAATGGTCAGTATCTAACAAAATTATAGATGCATTTACTTCTTGACTCCTCAACTCCATTTCTGAAAGCATACCCTACAGGCACACCTCCACAAGTACAAAATGACACTTGTAAAGGTTATGCAATTCATTGGAGCATTGTTTGTAACTTCAAAACATTGGCAATAATCCAGTTTTCCAGCAATAATGGACAACTTAAATAAATGATGGCCTGTCCACCCAGCAGAGTACTATGCAGCCATAAAAATAATACAGCAAAGGCTCTACATGTTGATAGGGAGAGCTCTCCAGGATATACACAATGAAAAAAACCACCATCAACAAGACACAGAATACTGCTATATATTGTGTAAGGGAGAAAATAAGAATACATACATTTGTATTTGCCTATATTTGCACAAATAAATATTAGTAGAAAGGGGCACCTGGGTTGCTCAGTTGGTTAAACATCCACTCAGGTCATGATCTCAGCGTGCTGGAGTTGAATCCAACATCAGGCTCCTTGCTCAGTGGGGAACCGGCTTCTCCCTCTTCCTCTCTGTGATCTCTCTTGCTCTCTCTCAAATAAATAAAATAAAGAAAGAAAGAAATAACAGAAGAAAAACACACTGGGGTGCCTGGGTGGCTCAGTGGGTTAAGCCTCTGTCTTTGGCTCAGGTCATGATCTCAGAGTCCTAGGATCAAGCCCCAAATCAGGCTCTCTGCTCAGTGGGGAGTCTGCTTCCCACTCTCTCTGTGCCTGCCTCTCTGCCTACTTGTGATCTCTCTGTCAAATAAATAAATAAAATCTTTAAAAAAAATAAAAAAGAAGAAAAACACCAGGTAAAAAAATGGTTGTTTATGAGGGAAACAGTGGAGGGGACAGGGATAGAAGTAAGATTCTTCTGTGAATACCTTTCATGAAGTCTTTGGTCTTTGAATAATGTAAATGTGTTATAAGTCTAAAATAATTCTTAAAATTAGAAACAAACTCATGAACACAACCATACATCCATTATTACCAGGCCTGCACAGAGGAAGGATTTATTTCAAGTAACTTTAGAACAAGGTGCTTTGACTTTTAGCTCTTAGTTGCTAAACCACATGACGTTGGTCAAAGGGCACCATGTGAGGTCCTACAACGTATCCTCCATGAAGGTGGATGTTACAGGACGAGCTGTGTTCCCCAGAATGTCATATGTTGAAGTTCTAACTGCAGTACGTCAGAATGTGACCATATTTAGAGATGGAGTCCTTAAAGAGGTAATGAATTTAGAATGAGGTCACTGGGGTGGGTCTTAATTCAATATGAGCCAGATCCTTGTAAGAAATAAAAACAGGACCCACACATGCACAGATGAGAGGCCATGCACAGACATAGGAGAAGATGGCCATCTACACACCAAGGAGAGAGGCCTCAGAAGAAACCAAATCTGCCAATACTTTCATCTTGAACATCTAGCCCCCACAACTGTGAGAAAAATACATTTCTGTTGTTTAAGCCACTTAGTCTGTGGTCTTCTGTCACAGAGACCCTAGCAAACCAATGCAGTAAGGGCTTTTCATTTACTGCTTCATTCCTGCATTTAGAACAGTGTTTGGACACATCATAAACATAGTTATCGAATGGATGAATGGATGAGTGAGTGAATGAATGACTGTTCCACTCCCAAAGTTTCAAATAAAAACAGGAGAAAAGATCTCTACTTGCAGCTCTCCTCTGTCTGTGGTTTCTATTCTTTGGATCCTCCTATTTTTTTTTTAATGTCAGAAGAGGTGGTTACCCCCAGGCCTTACCCTCCTATCCTCATCTTCCAGTGGAGGAAAGACTTTTACTCACCTGCCTATCTTCTGGAGATTTTCTGAATGTCCCCTTTTCTTCCATGCATTCCTTCAGATCTCTTTGTTCTTGGGGGTTGAGGCGGACTGGGTTTTCCAAAGATCGCCTTAACAAGATCTCTTCCATACATTTTTCTTACCCTGTGACCCCTCAATCCCCCATCAAGAGGCAGTCTTCCCCTTCCCTTGAACCTGGGTGGACCTTTGGAATGCTTCAGCCGGCAGAGCACAGAGAAGGTGATGCTATGTCACCACTGAGCAGGAGGGTGCTGGGGCCATGCTCCCAGCTCCCCAGTGACAGTGGACATCTTCCTCCAGCTCCATGCCCAGAGAAGTCCTGTCAGTGGCCTGGAAACAGCCGCAGGGGCATTATTTATAGCGCAGAAGCAGCAAGGACTGGGATCACACACGCATACACCCCCCCCCCCACACACACACTTATTGTTAAACATTTACCAGCAAACCACTATTTCTGAGGATAGATCATAAGAAGTGACACAGCCTCCCTTGGTGCTCCATCTCTCAGTACATGTGCTTTTAAATCCGAGCCAGCATGCTGTGCAGAAGCCCAGGGCACATGCAGAGGCCACATGTAGCCTTCTGGCTGACAGCCCCAGCTAGCCTCATCCCCCAGTACACATGGGAGTGAGAAAGCCTTCCACAACTGAAGCCTCAGCCTCCATCTGTCTGTGAGCCCAGTCAACTCCCAGAGCTGGGAGATACAATAATAAATGATCATTGTCCTACACCACTTAGCTTGGAGTGGTTATACAGCAATAGCTAATCAGAACAGCGATGCTCGTCTGCTGTCTTCATCATGACGCCGTAAGTGAAGGGGAATGAAAATGCATCAGTCTAACATGTAAAAATATATCAGTTTTGCATGATAAATCTTCATGCTCAGAGTGAGTTATACACTCACTCATTTATGCAGCAGATATGTCCTGAGTGCTAATTAAGCCCCCAAACCTTGTGCTCACGTGATGTGAAGGGTAGAGGAGCTCCCTGCACACAAATGGAGGCAAAACGGGAACGACCAGATACAAACATAGTGTGGAAGGCCTCCCCACAGAAGGGTGTCCAGGAACCCCTGGGGGTGCAAAAAGGAGAAAGGGCTTACTCTTCTTTGTTGGGAAGGGCCCAGAAAGTAGCAGGTAGTCGAGGAAGATCTCAGAAAGGCTGTCTGGACGGAGGCCTGAAAGCTCAGTGGTTTTCCATGTTATCAGCGGGAAGAGTTTTCCAGGCAGCGGCCCACGAGAAGGAATGAAACACTAGGATCCTAAGCCCCTCTTTTGCATGACTGGGCTGTGCCCCATTACTGATCCACAGTTGTTGGAAGATTGGGATCAGGCAGGGGTACCTTGAGGCACATTGAGAACTAGAAGGCTGGAAAAATAAGTTGAGGCCAAGTTATGGAGACCCTTGACTCCATCCTAAGAAAAAGCTTTTGGTAAAATAAGGATCATAATATTATTTTACAAGTATCACATGGTCTCCCTCATATGAGGGATAAAAGGAACAATGCAGAGGATCACAGGGGAAGGGAGGGGAAAATGAGAATAGGAAGAAATCAGAGAGGGAGACAAACCACGAGAGACTCTCAATTCTAGGAAACAAACTGAGGGTTGCTGGAAGGGAGGGCAGTGGCAGGTTGGGCTAATTGGGTGATGGGCATTAAGGAGGGCACGTGAGGTGATGAGCACTAGGTGTTATACGCAACTGATCAATTATTGAACTCTACATCTGAAACTAATGATGTTCTGTATGTTGGCTAATTGAATTTAAAATTAAAAAATAATAAAAATAAAACATTATTTTCAATCTACTACAATTCCACAAACAACGTCATGCTTGAAGATAAAACATTCGGGGCTTACTAGGTGCCTGTTGATCTAGCTGTGCTGATTGTTTACAATTGCCGGCTGGTGGGATTGGCTGGTGTTGCCGTTCTGATTGGTCAGGGCCCTTGTCTAGGTTTTGAGTACTGTATTTTGAAAATATCACCCCTAAAAACATCATTAAAATCAAGAACAGGACAAAGTGGGTAAGTTTCACCATTTTGTGAGCAATAGCCATACATTAGACAAGGAAATAAAGCAAAAGGCATAACTACCAGAAAGGAAGGGGCAAAGCCATCATTATTGGTGGATGATTTGACTTTTATCTAAAAAAAAAAAAAGAACTTACAATTTTAATATTGTCAATGATCAGAAAAAATAAGCCCGCGGTGCCAGCTCTCTCCAAATTTATTTATAAATGTAATGCAATCCTGAACAGAACTGCCAGAGGATGTCTCCCCCTGGGAAACTCAACTAAATCACTTTTTAAAAAAGTAATCTGGAGAAGCAAATATGTGAGAATGATGAGGAGCTTGACTCCGTGTCTCTGGCTTCAGAAATCCAGGTGAGGAGAGAGAACCGGTTCTTGGGGCTGGAACTGGAGCCTGGCAGAGGCAGATGTTCCTAATGAGAGGCCAGGGTCCCACAAAGGGCTGGCGGATGGTAGGGGGAGGAGAGGTGGAGGGACGAGAACCCCTCATAGGTGGTGTTGAGCATTTTCCCAACTGTGACACATACCCCTGGGGACGTTGAGATGGTCCTGGGACGATGAAGCAACCAGGAAGAAGTACATGAAGACAGGAATTATTCCTTTTCCTCAAGGTTCCAACTAGACCTGAGTCAAAGGACGGAGGCTGGAAGCCTTCCAGGTTTCTATCAATCCCTAGGAATCAATCTCCAGGGACGTCACGTCCTCACACCCTCCCTACAGCCCCCGGCATCCCTGGAAGTGGGACTCATGGATGCCCCAATATTTTCCTGGAACACCTTGGACAACTGCCCAGTTCCACAGGGCCCTTAGACTCTTTGAGGTTGACTACCATTTTTTTTTTCTTCTCTTAGACTGAGGAGTTTTGTTCATGTATTTATTTATAAAATTGTGGTAAAATACACATAACATAAACTTCACCATTTTAATCATTTTAAGTGCACCATTTGGTAACATCAAGTCCATGAATGAAGTCTGTGTAGTCATCACCACCATCCATCCCTAGAACCTTTCTGCCTTGCAAAAGTGAAATTGTACCCAATTAAAAATAACTCCCCGTTCCCCTCTCCCTGAGTTCCTGGCAGCCACCACTACCTTTTGAGTCTGAGTCTGACCGATCTAGGTACCTCACATAAGTGGAACCCTACGGTGATTATCCTATTTCCCTTAACACATTGTCCTCAAGGTACATCACAGTTGTGACCTAGGTCAGGGGTTGACTTCTCCTTTTTTCTTCTGACGATGAACTAGTTTGGGACTCAGACATCCCACTCCTCTTTTTCTTAAATTATCCTCAAGAAAATTACAATGCTGAGAAAATCCCAAAAGAGAATAAAAGGATCTATTGAAAATGCTTTCTGATTTAAGTGGAAGTTGATGTGAGGGACCCTCAGGGTTTTCTCCCAAAATAGGAAGCTGCCAGGATTAGTAGATGGTAAATACAGAAAAAGTGACTCAAAGAGCAGAGCGACATCAGAATAGAAAGCTCTCCAAGGAAAGCATGGGAAGAACGAGAGGGGCTGCACTGGGCTGATTTATTGGAGACTAACACACAATACGACAACCTTCTGCACAGGCTGGGGGAGGAGGACGAGGACCATCGTTCGCAAACAGGGGAGTCAGTGTTGATTATTTCTCTGATTGCTCCTTACGTGGTACACAACTTGGTCTCTGGCCAACTTTAATACCTCCCTCCATTTCTGTGGCTTCTGTCAAGAATCAGGCATACCCTCATTAACTCACAGACTCCTTTGTAATTAAACTCAGCGATACACTCATTAACTCATTATTCTTTTGAATTAAAATTCCTTATGGGATACATTGAATTTTATGAAGTAACCCTTTTACTCAAAGTGTCTGGCTTGCAGTAAGCACTATTTGTTCAATGAATGACTGAATTCATTTCTACCAGCAGGGCCCCATTATGTAGACCACCTCAATGTTTACTCATGACAACATGCATAATAAAGCTCACACTCCGAATTTAATTTTTAACTCAACTCTACTGACATTCCCCTTCACCTCCGTGTGGCCTTTATTCATATGGCAGTAAGTATAGCGGGTGAAAGCATGGACTCTGGATCACACTGCCTGAGTTTAAATTCATTACGCACTCAGGAGTTCTGTGACCTTGGGTAGTTACTTAATCTTCCTGTGCCTCACTCTACTCATCTGGGAAATGGGATATTAATAGCATCTGCCTTGCTTTGGGCAGCATTTCCAACAGCGGTTTTGCACTCATTTCCAACAGCAGCTGCTGCCACAGTCTGCTGCTAATCTCTGAGTTGCCTACCACCCCCCACCCCAAAACTTCCATTTGCCTTTTCTGTTAGCCCTTCCATGTTTGTAACTAATTTTCCATTTTATTTATTTATTTAAAGATTTTGTTTATCTGAGAGGTAGAGCATAGGGAGTAGGGCAGAGGGAGAGGGAGAAGCACACTCCCCACAGAGAAGGGAGCCCGATGCAGATTTCAATCCAGGACCTCGAGATCCGTGACCTGAGCTGAAGGCAATAGTTTTAACTGACTGAGCCACCCAGGTGCCCCTAGTAATACCTCATTTTAAATTCCCTGTTTTTAAGTGATAAGCCTATTTTTATTTATTTATTTGAGAGAGAGCGAGAGAGAGAGAGAGAGAGAAGGGGATAAGAGCATGAAGGCAAGGGGCAGAGGGAGAAGGACAAGCAGACTCCCTGATGAGCATGCAGCCTCACATGGGGCTCCATCCTAGGACCCCGAGGTCATGACCTGAGCTAAAATCAAGAGTCGGGGCCTCAACCAACTGCAGCCACCCAGATACCCCGAGTGATAAGCCTTTTCTCATTGTTACTTTCATTTAGGCTTAGAATCTCATCATCACTTTCCCAAGACTCCTGTGTTTTCAAAAGTAAATCCCTCTATTTCCATACATAAATATGTATCCTCTAGTTTGGGAGCAAATATTCTCTGACCCTTTATCAGGCCTTCAGAGGCACCTGGAAAAGCTGAGAGACCAGCTGATATTCCTCCCTCGCTGACCCCCAGGAGGACTGCCCCATAATCTGAAATTTAGTCTGTTTTGAGCCCTGGTGGGAAACATGCTCAAAGAGGCCTAATGTCCCTCTTGAGGCACCTTGGTGACTCAGTGGGTTTAAGCCTCTGCCTTCAGCTCAGGTCATGATCTCAGGGTCCTGGAATTGAGCCCCCCATCGGGCTCTCTGCTCAGCATGGAGCCTGCTTCCTCCTCTCTCTGCCTGCTTCTCTGCCTACTTGTGATCTCTGTCTGTCAAATAAATAAATAAAATCTTAAAAAAAAAAAAAAAAAAGACCTACTGTCCCTCTTCAGCCAGCCCCAGGCTCTGATGGCAGGGTCTGGGAGTCTGAAGGCTCTGCCCTCCGTGCTCATAACCGCTGCACTTCAACTTGCTGGGGTGGGGTAGAGGACGGGTGGCCCAGTGTCCTCCAGAAGGTTCAAGGGACCCAAACACTGCCCGTTCCCCCACCAGGTGCCCGTGTGCAGTGAGGCGGTTGGCTGGGGTTCAGGGCTGGGGGAGGCTGAAGCTAGAAAGGCACTGGACCCAAGGCCAGAGGAGCGGTCACTTTCAGGGCTGTGCGAGTGCAGGCTCAGCCTTAAAAAGGACCATCTCGGGGCACCTGGGTGGCTCAGTGGGTTAAAGCCTCTGCCTTTGGCTCCGGCCATGATCTCGGGGTCCTGGGATGGAGTCCCACATCGGGGCTCTCTGCTGGGCAGGGAGCCTGCTTCCCCCCTCCCCCCCGCCTGCCTTTCTGCCTATTTGTGATCTCTGTCTGTCAAATAAATAAATTAAAAAAAAAAAAAAAGGACCATCTCCTTCCTTTATGTGCAGCCCAAACCTCAGCCCCACCTTGGCCTCACCCCTGTAGATGGGCCTTTTCCATGAAAACAGCAACGCAAGACTTTGCCTGTCAGGTGTGGAGGCTCCCTGAAACGCCACAGGAGTCCGCTGCTTCTCAGAGTGTGGTCCATGGACACTTGGAGGAATCTAAAATGCAAATTCCTGGGCCCAGACCCAGACTTACAGATTCAGAATCTGGGCGGTGGGGCGGGACTCTGCATTTTCACAGAGTCTCAGACACTTCTTACAAAGTAACAGTTGAGGACTTCTGCTGGTAACAGGCAACGCAGCCTCCAGGGGGCGGCCGGCTGCCCACCGAAGAGCACTGCAGGTTAATGACCCGGGACATGCTTCCTCCTCCTCCCCAAGACCCCGCTCTCTGTCTCGGATCTGCACTGACACTGACCGTTTCATCTCTTTTCTACACGCAGTCCTCCAGCACATAGGGCTGCCTCTCAGGTGCTCAGCTCCTTTTGGGGGACCTCCACCCCTTCACAAAGCCATCCCTTTTCCCGGACCCTTCTTCACGTGCCACCAGGCCTGTAGGGAGAGCAAGAAGTGACAAGAGCCTCTCCAGCCAGGCCTGCACCCGCGACGAGAGCTACGGCACCGCAATGGAATATTTCCAGCACCAATTTATAAAGCCACTGAATTATAACCTCAGCTCCGCATTGTACCAGCCTTTCGAGAGCTTCCCGGGATTGGGCTGCTGCCCCCTTCCGGCCGTGGGGAGCACTTCAGGTTGTTAAGGCTGACGGTGGGGTGTGTTCTTCACCCAAACGTGGGAGGAAGAGGCAGATAACACCTACCCCGACCCCCCGACCCCACCACCCTCCAGGCCAGGGCAAAAGCCAGGAGTTGCTGGTATGCAGCAAACAAGCCAGAAGCAGAGAAAGAAGCAGGTGACGCGGGAGGGGGGGGCACCTGCACGTGAAAAGGGGCCCACAGTTGTAGACCTGGACCTGTGGAACCTTAGTGTGGCTGAGTTCTGCCCAGGTTCTGGCTCGGGCTCTTTCGTCAGCTCTAAAGGTGAGTCAGGACAGCCGGTGCAGCCTTTCACGCTGGAGAAACGCTCCTAGCAGATGGTTTCTCAGAATCATTCCGAGGAAGATGGCAATGTGCTGATTTATGCTTCCTGGAAGGGAAAGGACTGCATTGTCGAGGTGCTTTTCTTAATTGTGTGAAGGGAAAGGAAATGTTAATCTTCAGGAATCTAAGGAAAATGGTTTTTCTCCAGGAGAGAATTATTGGGAAGGAACAATGAACTACAGGGCAAAAGCAAGTTATGCAGGACTGTTAGAAATACCTCTCTAGGGGCACCTGGGTGGCTTAGTGGGTTAAGCCTCTGCCTTCCGCCCAGGTCATGATCCCAGGGTCCTGGGATGGAGCCCCACATCGGGCTCTCTGCTCGGCAGGGAGCCTGCTTCCTCCTCTCTCTGCTTGTCTCTCTGCCTACTTGTAGTCTGTCTATCAAATAAATAAATAAAATTAAAAAAAATAAATAACTCTCTAACTTCAGGGCAGTGAGTGGGGATCACCTACCAGGTCTCTGAGCAAGTGGCTTTGACTTTGGTCATTGCAAAAGTGTCCTAGAGTTCAAAGGAAGTACATTTTCCCTTTCATAGGAACTGAACAATGAAGGGTACATGGGGAGGGGTTGGATCACCCTGGAACTCGGTAGGTATGCAGGAACCTTTACGGAATTCATCTGTGTTGGAGTAGTTAGGAGAGAAAATGTAGCATAGACTACATAAAGAGCTACAGACAATAATGGATTTGTGTCTGGAGCACCTGAAACATTTGTAGGAAATATTCAACGATCCTGGTTAGCATTGACCTTTGGAGGAACAGGGATGGAGATGGTTCATGCTTAACATTTAATGTTACTCCAAAACCAAGCAATGAGTTGGGGTCCCCATCACATCTCATTTAGGAACAAACAATCCTGTTTACCAAGGAAATCACTAAAAATACCATCACCTAGTCAAAGATGTGCTCTTGCTTCACCTTGGAGCTTTGGGGTGAAGAAAAGTCATGCTCCACACGGACCCAGTGCTAAATGTCAAGAGAACTTAGACACCCATAGATACAGTTTCACTGTTGAATTGCGACACAAATTGAAGGTTTAAAATAAAGTAGTATTTATTAGGGATGTTAGGCAGATATAAGAGTTTCTCAAACTCAGTCCTACCGACATTTTGGACCAGGTCATTTTTTATTGTGGGGGCTGCCCTGCTCCTTGCAGGGTGTTTAAAAGCATCCCTGGTCTCCATTCACCAAGCACTGGCCACCACCCCCACCCTCGTCATGACAGTCACGAATGTCTGCAGACATTGCCCGTGGGAGGCAAAGCTGCCCCTGGTTGAGGACCACTGAGATACACCAAGTGGAGTGAAAATTGAAAACGTGTTAAGAATGTGATTTGGCAATTATTATCAATTAATTTCCTTGTTGTCTTTATTATCAGTCAGCTTCCAGGGGAGAAAGCAAGAGGAGCTATTAGCACCACTCTTCCTGGTGCAGAAGCCCATGTGATGCAGGCAATCTTCTCCCTGTTTTACATGAGGATGGACTTCTAAGTCACTGTCAATTCACACTGGAAAGTACTGGCCAGCCCCGCCCCCCATCTCCTCCTGTTTCAGATTTCTACCAACAACAACAAAAAAACCCTATCAAGTTAGAAGCACTTTCATTTTCTTAGTACTTAGAACCTTTAGAAATTGACTAAAATTGTCATTATCACCAAGATTAACATGGATCTACTCTGTCGGGCTTCTGCTGTATTTCAGAAGCTCTTAGAAGAGCTTCTGTTTATAAGGGTTAGGGAAGGGGCTCCTGGGTGGATCAGTACGTTAAGCATCTGCCTCCTACTCAGGTCATGGTCCCGGGATCCTGGGACCGAGCCCAGATTGAGACTTCGACCTGCATCAAGACAGACCTGCATCGGGCTCCCTACTCGATGGGGAGCCTGCTTCTCTCTCTCCCTCTGCCGCTCCCCACCGCTTGTGCACTCTCTCTCTCAAATAAATAAGTAAAATCTTTAAAAATAAATAAATAAAAGGGCTAAGGAGCATGCTATTAAGTTTTGTGAGCTTTTCCATGTTCGCGCTGTAACAGTGGGAACTTTGATTTGAACCTGTAAATTCACAGTGAGTGAATTAAAAAACAGATTCATTACTATGTTTTCATTGTAGCTTTTTGGGGGGCTTGGCACTCAAAAGATACTTGTTTTTGCTTTGAGTTGAAATAAATCCACATCAAATATCATAAAAAGTAATGTACGCAAGGGGACAGATGACCAAAGCACAAGCAATGAAAGAATGTGCAATACCCCTGATCAACAAAGTGTAAATGAAAATCCTAATTAAATTCCACTTTTACCTATTAAAATAATAAAAATGCTTTAGTCTTTCTAACACTGAATGCTGGCTAGGGTATGGTGAAACTGGCATTTTCATGCATTGCTTATGACACCCTAAGTGGATAAACTCTTTTGGAAAATTAATTTTATCTCAAGAATCAAAAATTACTCACCTTTTAAATTCAATATCTAATCCCACATCTAATTATTTATCCTAAGGAAGTATCTCATGTATGGAAAAAGCAATTTTCAAGGAAATATATGTCTTCTAGGATTAGTCAAAATAATAAAAAATTCTAAGTAAATGTCCACCAAGAGGTGTGGTTAAGATATCCTGATAGATATCTTGCTCTGTGGGATGTGATAGAACTATTAAAATGATGGTTATAAAGTCCACATAATAACAGAAGGAATTCTTACGTCAAAACGTGACGTGTGAGTTTAATGTGCCTGCTGAATACAGCCATCTAGTCATGTGCGTGTGCGCACGCGTACACATATGAATACATATACCCACGCTTGAAAGAAGAGCTCCAAAATGCTAACAGTTGGTGGCCTAGGTGTTCTGCAGTTGTTTATAATGACAAATGGTTTTCTTTCCCCTATGATCTAATTTTTCTGTTAGTTTACTTCCATGATTTTAAAGAAAATATTCCAAAAGAGAAACCGAATACCTCCTCACCACCATCACGTCCTGTCTCCCCTTTTTGTTTCTCTACTGTGGTGACTGGTTTCAGCTTATCTATGCCCTTCAAGCTACTTTTTCTTTCAAAAAATGCTTCTTCAATTTTTTAAATTATAAAAGTAAAACCTGCTCATGGGCAGCAAAGTAAGGCAGGATTAGGGTATAAAGTAGAAATGAAAATGCTTCCCATTGGTGCCTCCAGACCTTTCTTCCAACCTTTGTCCCGTGGTCCTGGCTCCATCCTCCTCTCCAGAGGTGATGAACTTACGAACGTGGGGTGTGTCTGCTTCCGAGCTTTTCCTCTGCATTTACATACACACGTGGGCAATGTTTACACAAATGAAATCGTGTTATATGCATCACCCTGCCCACTCTGGTTGTGACAGGTTGTGCCACATTTCCCTCCAAAGAAGTGATGCCGATGGTGTATCCTTAGCTCTGTTTCCCTTTCCCCTCACTAAAATCCTGAACTGTTTGATCTTTGCCAAGCCGATAAGCGAGAAATGATAGCTCACAGCTGTTTTAATTAGCATGTCATTCCTTATCAGTGAAGTTGAACACAGTTTACTAGGTCTGTTGGCCTGGGGATTCCGTCTTCTCTTTCTGGCTGGCCGCCAGAGCTCAGCGGCAAGGTCACAGCTGCCTGTCTCTTCAGGAACATTCTCGAAGCTATGACAGAATTAGTAGCACACATCATTCTCTTTGAGTTTTCATCCATCTTAACAGCTAATGAAAATAAAGGGCTGGAGGGACTAAGAATTGCCCCATTTATAAGATGATCTAAATCCCTGTAACTTGTGTTGGTTGATTGCGTTGGTTAACAACTCCTTGGGTCTGATATTGTTAGCAATAAGGGTATCTGTGGTTTTTAAGTTTATGTTTCTACCACTATTTGCAGTTAGTGACTAAAAAGATCAGTCAGCTTGGGATATTTGCATTTAAAATTTCTCTGTGTGTCCCCTGCTATTTCCTATAGTGGACACTGTTCAAGTTTCCTGGGAAATTAATGTGTGCACTTCCTGCCCCATTCAGTGGCCCAAGGTACAAATGTTTCTATTGTTATGATGTCACACAGACAAGTGCAGGGGGTTTCTACAAAGCTGTCGTAGAGGGGCGCCTGGGTGGCTCAGTGGGTTAAAGCCACTGCCTTCGGCTCGGGTCGTGATCCCGGGGTCGTGGGATCAAGCCCCACATCGGGCTCTCTGCTCTGCGGACAGCCTGCTTTCTCCTCTGTCTCTCTCTGCCTCTCTGCCTACTTGTGATCTCTGTCTATCAAATGAATTTAAAAAAAAATCTTTAAAAAAAAATCTTTAAAAAAAAAAAGCTGTCATAGATTTAAAAACTGGAATATCTTGGGTTATGGGTATGATAGGAACCATTCAACTCCACACACAAGTCTGAACACTTTCCTCTTATTTCTTCTCCCTCCATTATTTCCCTTCTGTAATGTAGAAGGAAAATGTTATGGCCCCTGGCTAGCTGTGAAGTCCACACTAACCCCTGAGAAGAAAATTCCACCAGCTTTTCCATGTGATTTACGTACTCCATCCATGTGCCTAGGGCCCGTGTTAGTGAAGTTCACAAGTTCTCGAACTCTAAGGGCTGTCTGGGAGGGCAGAGATGCGGGACATCTGGAGCTGAGACAGGAAGAGAGACACGTAGGGACTGGTGACATGGTTTCTAATGCTGCCAGCGGTAGAGGAAGTGGGGTTTCTCTCCCCTCAGACCTGCCAGGAGACACAGATGATGAGACTTGCCCAGAGCAAGGGCTTCGTGTCTACGTGAGACACATCTGTTCTTTACCTCAGAAGGATGAAGAAAGGAACTGTCCCTTCTGGTTAGGAGCCCCGCTGGGCCCGACCCCTCTCCTGCCCTTTTAGGTAACTGGGCTTGTCTTCAGGTGCAGGATGGTTGTTTTCCTAGATAGGGTTTTAAGTGGCTCCAGCTTATATGGTGCCCTGTGGTAATTGACCCCAGTAAGTGTGGGCACCAACAAGAAATCTGTGATTCATTCAGTCACCAGTTGCTTATGACTTAAGGAAGGCTACTTTCTATTTAACAAAAGGGCATGCACCTGGGGAAACCCATCGAGCCAGAGAGGCGGTCTGGTTTCATATCTCTCTGTGGAAAGCCAAACGAACGATGTGGGAGGAGGCCGTTGCTTACTCACGGCTGCAGTTTTCCTGATTTGCTGTGCAAAAAGACACTAAGGTGGTGGTTTTTGCAAGGGTACTGTGGAAAAAATGGAGCCTGGTGAAGAGACACTTGACTGGTAGTTCATGGAATCATCAAATACATATTGAAGACCTACTTTGTGCCAGGAAGACACACTCACACATGTCTTCTACACTCGCTTCTGAAAAGGCAGCATCAAGAGTCAGGATCAGCGGAAGGCTGTGTGGAAACAACCTAGCTCTGCATCCTATAGGATTGGGGGGAGGAGGGTGAGGAGCCCTGATGCTCGGCTGTGTAGCCTTGCGCCCTGTGATCATCCCACTGTGATCAGAATTACCAGCGTGGGTTCTGACCCAGTGAGAGCTGGCATCTGGCAGATCCTCAGATACCTGAGTTCCAATCTAGCTGTGACCTTGGGCAAGTTCTCCATTCTTCTGACCCTTTGTTTCCTCATCTGTAAAATGGGCACAGTACTCCTTACCTGGGAAGATACGATTGTGCATCCAGGCCACTGACGGAGAAGGCAGGCCAACCTCCCTGCCCCAGCCCTCAACCTGGGAAGCCTTTCTCTCTAGGTTTTCTCGCCTTTCCTCCTGCTCTGTGGCAAGGAGGAGAGACCATGAGCTTGAAGGTTGCAGAGGCCAGATCTCAAACAGAGTCATGGAGGTTTCATTTCAGATCCCAGCTCTCTCCCTCACTTGCTAAGTGATTTTGTACAAACTGAATCTCGGTTCTTTCTGTAAAATGGAGCGTGCCTGCCTCGTGGGGGCTGGGGAAGGAAACGAGGTCACCTGTGCCCTTGGCAGGGCACCGGCACTGTGTCTCGAGTTTGGGACTGACCCCCCACCCCGCTCCCCACTCCGACTTGCCCTAAAGGGGGTCTTGCAGATCCCCAGCCAGGTTGTGAGTGGGACATGCCCCGGAAGCAAAGTGATGAGAATGAATGTCCCACATCCCATGGGCATCCCTGGAGCCGGGAGCCCTGCCTGCAAGTTAGCGGAGCATCCGCAGGAGACAGAAGCCTCTGGAGAAGGAGCTGTCTGCCTGGGTGGCCTCCTGCCAGAAGGCTCAGCTTCCCCGGTCCCCAAACCCTGGCACTACAAGCGAGGATGAGATTGTATTTTAGGTTCTTTCCATTTTTTATTCACCCTCGTTTTCTTTTTCTGTGAGCACCGTGGACACACCATGTGACTTGGTTTCAGGTGGATAACGTCGGGACTCCACAAGTCTGTAGGTTCTGCTGTGCTCAGCACAGGTGTGTCTGCCATCTGTCACCACACATCGCTGTTACAGTCACGCTGATTGTACTTGCTGTGCTGTGCCTTCCATTCCCACAACCAAAGGGGAAGCCTGCCCCTCCCATCCCCTTTCCCCCAGTTTGTCCATCCCAAAGCGTGCTTGCAACAGGACTGTGCCCGCTCAGGACAGGCTTCTGGAGACCCTTTCTGCAAGTGTCCTGTCTTTTACCTCTGCCTGGGTCAGCCAGCCTTCCCAGAGACCAAACTCTCCCACGTAACAAAAACTTCTCCCAAGTAGAAAATTGTACACCTGCTCTCTAACCAGGCTTTAGGGGCAAAGGAACAGAGGTCCCTCCACTGTTCCACCAAATGCCTTTACAGTTCTACCTCATTCCAGACTGGGGAATTTACAAATTTCATAATTAGGGGCACCTGGGTGGCTCAGTGGGTTAAGCATCCAACTCTTGATCTCTGCTCAGGTCTTGAACTCCAGGTCGTGAGTTAAAGCCCTGTGTCAGGCTCCATGCTGGATGTAGGGCCTACTTAACAAAAAAAAAGAGAGAGAGAGAATTTCACAATTAACACTCTTCTTAGAATTTAGACTGGAAAAAAGCCTCCCCAGTCTTATCCCAAATTTCTTAAAATGCTGTACTAGATGCATATACACCAGGGTGTTTTCCTTTCGTCTGACTTCAAAATTTCCTTCTTTTTGCATTTTCCACATTTCCTATTAAGTGGTACATACTTATGCAATTAGATTAAAAAAAGTTATATATATATATTTTTTAAAGATTTTATTTATTTATTTGTCAGAGAGAGAGAGCGCAAGAGTGAGCACAGGCAGACAGAGTGGCAGGCAGAGGCAGAGGGAGAAGCAGGCTCCCCGCCGAGCAAGGAGCCCGATGTGGGACTCGATCCCAGGACGCCGGGATCATGACCAGAGCCGAAGGCAGCCGCTTAACCAACTGAGCCACCCAGGCGTCCCAAAAAAAGTTATATTTTTAAAACAGTCTTCAGATACCCCTTAGGTTGATTTGCAGCTGGTCCCTCTCCACCTGTAAAGTTAGCCAAATGGTGGTGGGGAAGGGGAGAGGAGAGAGGCTTAAGGCCTCACAGGAGTGACCCATCCATCTGTCTGTCCATCAGGAGAGCAGGGCAATCCCTGTTACGTGTCAGACCTCTCCAAGCCACCCGGTAGAATTCCAGACCTCCCCTGGACCACTACCCAATCCTGACCATCAGCTTCCCATCTTATATATTCTTTTCCATCAAGTTCCCTCTGCTGCAGTGCACTCGCTTCCCCGTGCCCTGATGCTGGCTTGGAGGATGAATTTAATAACTGGGAAGCAATGAAATCTTGATGAATGCATGTGCAGTGTGCATGGCCTCCAGCATCACAGGATAACTCAATTAAATGTGATGAGTGTGGTGAACCCAGGTCACCGGCACCTGTCAGGGTATCCTGGGAAGTGCTCTTGAGCTCCACACGGAGACAGCAGCTGAAAAGGGGGCCACGAAGCACATACTCCAACATACTCAGGAGGGACACCAGGAGAGGGGCCTTCTAGCCTGCGACTGGACCCAAAGAACAGGGCCCCTGGGTGTTTGCAGCCCCTCCCCCGCCCCGGTGAGGTGGGAAGAGGCTCCCAAGACTCCACACACTGAACGCAGAATGGCAGTGTTCTTCTACAGTTCAGCTAAGAGCAATAACACATGTTGTGTTGTGTTGTGTTGTTTTTTAATTTACTTTTAAAACTTGAAAACCTCTCTCCTTCTAGATCAGATTAATCTGACTTATGTTTGCTACTTGCCAGACTGGCGAGAAACTCCATCTTGGGCACCTCAGCCACATAGGAGTTCAGGTTGTAGGAGCTGTGGGGGTGGAGGGGGGTCACTCTTTTGGGGCTTGGGGGTAGAGAATGTTGCCACTCTCCAGGCAAGGCCATGATGAGTCTATGCAGACCCTTTGTGCACCTTTGTAGGGATGCCCTCCTTGTAGGGATGGCTTCAAGGGCACATAGCTTAGGAGCAGATGGTGCTTTTCTTGGAAGGAAGGACATCCCCTTTCTCCAGGCAAGGGACACCTCACCCAGGCCTCCTGTTTCCTGTGCAAACTGCCCCTCAGAGAACTGTCCTTGCCAGGTAGTCAGCACCGGGGTCAGGCTTGGGCTGTTGGGGTCTTCACAAGCCTGGAGGCCTGGTGCCCCCTTCTAGATGCTTCTTATAGTAATTCCTTCTGGATGCTGCCAGGCAAAGGGCCACCAACCACAGGGGCCATCAAAGAACTCCATTCCTCATGGGCTTAAGAGGCTGCCCTCTCCCCCCGATCCATGCCTCCTCCCCACCTGGGCTCTTTTCTCCCTCCCTTTCCTTTGGGACAGTCTCATGGAACTGCTCTCACACACGAGGAAAGCATAGTGTGCCACCCTTGCCAGAGATCAGCAGCAGAGATTCTAACATCTGCCTGCCCAATACTTCTTACTAACTCACCGCCTTGAAACACTAGACAGTCAAGAATGTGGGCAGTGTGGGTGGTTTCAGAAAGTCAGAGATGCCTACAAGATCACCCGACACATCAGAAGCAGTGAATTCTGAACCAGAAACATGTCCTTCCCCAGAATCTCCTCCAGTCTCCATCCCTGGCATCTCTGTCAATGCCACCGTCGTCTTTGCCACCCGAGCACAGCACTGGGGTCACTTCTGGCTCCTTCTTTTCCTGCAATATCACGCCCAACTGAAACTCAAGGCCCTGCCCAGCCTGTACCCTTGATTGCTCGCCAGGCTCGATCGTGGCTCAGCCTCCTTGCTGGTCTTCCTGCCCCATCACTGTGCCATGGCCCTATCCTTCCTCCAGTGGTCTGACTTCAACTATGTCACCCCCGGCTCCAAATCTCTCAATGCCCTGTATCTTCCTAATAAAATCCAAAAGCACCCTATTCTCAATATCTCTTTCCAATCTCATCTCCCATTTGTCTTTTATGAAGGACCTATGCTCGGCTACAATCCCCAAAACCACCATGTACTTTTCTTACTCGAATCTTCTGTCTCTTCTAAGAATTTCCCTTGAGCTGCAAAGCCATTTCTCCACAACTCAGCCTTTCAAAACGCTATCCACCCATGAACAGCAGGGCAGTATCACCTCCTCCTGGAAGTGTTCCTTGATTGCCCTGGGACTCCCTTCTTCCGGGCTTCTTACTGCTTTGTGCACCTCTGCTTGCCCCTTTCACCCACCGATCTGTATCGCTCCTCGATGCCTCCGGTCTCCCTTATGAGATTGTGAGGTCAGAGCTGGAGTGGCTCATCCTGCCCATTTTGCGTCTCCCCAGACCTTTGTCAAATACAAGAATGCATGGGTGAGTATCTGTAATGAATTGGGTTAGGTGCTGAGTAAGTGCACCCCCCCCCCCACAAGCTGCTATTGGCTGTGACCTCTAGGGGGTGAGTGGGCGGCTGTGAGATAGCCAGGTGAGAGAATGCTGCAGGTGATGACCCAGAAGGGCAAGAGGAACAGGTGGGAAGGACGAGGCAGAGATGGAATCACCGACTACATCAGGAGGGGACAGGAACTGCATTGGTGATGGGGTTTGGTGCCTTCCAGGATACAGGCAAGTGGGGAGGGCAGGGAAAGAAGGGGAGTCTACTTCTTTAGTCTATGACTCGAACCTGAGACTGAAGTCTTGGAGGTCTCGGAGTTATCCTGCTGTGCCCTTCGACACTGGTCTGCTGGGCCCGCAGTGGTCAGGGGCACCCTGAAAGGTGGTGCTGCCGAGGAAAGCCCCGGCTGGTAGTCTTGGAGGCCACACCAAACTGCTTCGCCCTGAGCAAGAGCAGGGGTGTACTTGCTATTCACAGGAAATACGTTCTGGAGGTCTTTGAGAACAGGCTAAGCTAAAAGCTATCCACGTTTCCTATCAAGGTTACCCCTTTCAAAAATGCCTTGAGGGGCTGTCAGTGAAGCGTCTGCCTTTGGCTCAAGTCATGATCCCAAGGTCCTGGGATCAGGTCCCTCATGGGGCTCCCTGCTCAGCGGGAAGCCTGCTTCTGCTGCTCTCCCTGCTTATGCTTTCTCTCTCTCTCTCTCTGTCAAATAAAGAAATAAACTCTTCTTAAAAAATGCTTTGAATACTTGTGGCTGCCCACTTCATCCCACAGTGTGGCGCTCGCATGTCCCCAACCAGTGATGGTGGGAGCAGCAGAGGTAAATCCAGCTGAAGGTGGGAGCAAGGACTCGAGCTGGCTAATCTGGACACTATCTTCCTCCTCGGCCTCTTGCTAAGTCAGGCCCCGTTTATCTGTGCTCTTGGCATAAGAACAGTTTGGCTCTAAACCTCTGATTCGAATATCCTCCCACATGGCTCTAACTCTGGATTATTTTCTTCTTTGGGACTCAGTTGATGGAGCTCTTTCGCAGAGCTCTTTCAAACAGACTCGATAGAGGCTCCTCTTACCAAAAGGCATCGTTCTGAGCCACATTGGAATCTGTGCTCGGTAAGCTCAGAAGCACAGCAGCATTTGTCAGTGGTGGCCATTGCTCTCAAGCCACTGTCCTAGTCTGAGCAAGGCCCTGAGGCAGCTCAGCCTCTGTTCAGAGAGCTTGGATGACCCTGGACTGCGGAACCAGCTCTCCCGGGACTGCGGGGGTGGGGGGGAGGCTCAGGGGAGGCACATGTTGCTGATCCCTGACGCGGGCTGCATGGGTCCATTTTAGGACGAGGTGACCAAGAAGCCCCGGCATTGTTAACTGCTGATGACTTCCAACCCGGTGAAAACCCGCAGCCCCAGCGCCTCACGCTGCCCCGAGCCACCAGGCTCTAAGGAAGGCCTGGCAGAAAGCCCCCTGGTCCTGCTCCTGAACAAGACAGCATGCGCATAGCCTACTTCACCATCCCTGAATGGTTGCTTTCAGACCCTGATTCCCAGATTCTGTTTGGAGAGAGGCTGATTTTGTACCTACCATGGCCAGGGAACCCAAGACTGACGTCTCGGAGCTGGAGGGAGCAGGTTTGAGCCTCAGGCTCAGACAGGGGGGCTGCAGAGAGGGGCCTCTCGTGAGTCAGGGTGCGGTCTGATGCCAGTTCCAGACAGGGAGCTCAGGTTTGGGACTGTCCCTGCTCAATGCATTCAAGGTCCCTGGGAAGCACAGGGCCTCCGTCACGGCTATTCTTCCGGTTCTTCATTTGGTCCCTAGGTGGGGTCTGGAGTCAAAGGGAAGTCACACATCCTGAGTAATGGTAATAGTGATGATAATGACAGTGGCTAACACTTAGCCACGTTTATCATGCAGCAGACCTTGTGTTTCATGTCTTATGTGGGTTATGACACTCCATCATTTTAACAGCTCTATTAGGAAAGTCCTAGAATAATGTGTGTGCTTTAAATGAGGACACTGAAACTTCAGGGGTCAAGGGCCCTGTGATTCCCAGGGCTGGCTGTGGGCCCCGGGGGTCTGGCTCCAGCTGCCAGTGGTCATGCTCTCCTCTGGGTGGTCGTTAGGGACGCTCTGGCCTGAGGCCCCCCTCCCTGCCTCGCTTGGAGATAGGAAGCTCATGTGGCAGGGGCCTCCCTTGGGGGCTGCTCCATGTCCGTGTCTCTGAACATGACACTTGATTCCACATGTGGCTGGGTGACGCCATCTGTCACAAGTCTGCGGCACAGGGAAGGGTTTTCCGGGATGCCAATCACTTTATCATTCTTGTGACAAGCTCAAGGCTAGAAACAGAGATACGATGCAGCAGCTTCTTGCTTTCCTATCACTTCCCAGCAAGTAATTTCTTCCTTGACCTCCACTTTAAAGTGGGAATTAAAACAGATGTGGCTGAATTTCCTAAAATTCTCCCTTTGGCTGGGCACATTGCCAGCTGCGCTGTATTCCCGATGGGCAACAAGGCCTGCTGTGTAATTTGCAAGGCCCAGTTGCAAAAAGAAATGCAGAACACCTTGTTCAAAAAACAGGGAGGAAAACCCTTTTCAAGGTACGGTAACATAAAGCTTTATCCTTTCTCCAGCAACCTCTTTTGGCCTGTCATTGTTTTTTATTTCCTAATTACTATTGTTTCAAATAAGCAAAAATGAAAGTGTTTCATTCACAATTTTAAATGACTAGCATAAATTTTACCATTCACCTTAATATTGTATGATGTCAGTTTTTTTTTAATTTTTCTTAAAGATTCTATTTATTTATTTGACACAGAGAGAGAGTGAGCACAAGCAGGGGGAGTGGAAGACAGAAAGAGAGGGAGAAGCAGACTCCCCACCAAGCAGGGAGCCCAATATGGGGCTCAATCTCAGGACCCTGAGATCAGGACCTGAGCCAAAGGCAGCCGCTTAACTGACTGAGCCACCCAGGTGCCCCATGATGACAGTTTTAAACACAAAGAGCATTTGACTCAGAAATAGAATTGCCAAGACGACACATTTGTGTTTCTAGATCTTATGTGCATATACGTATTTTGTTTTTACCAGAACTGTGGAAATATTACACCAAAGGATCACAACTGTTTTCGCTTCGCTTCTTGAGAATGTGTGCTTTCTACCAACATTGTCTGTGATGCGAGAGGGAAGCCTGAATGGCAAAGGAACTAGGGATGGCCTCAACCATCCCTTTCCTTGTGTGGCATCGTGTTGGCAGTAAATGATCGGCCACTAAGGGAGGTCACTGGGGGAAGAAAGGAGGTGATAGGGCTTCTTGGCTGTTGGTGTTTCTTAGTACGCGGCATCCTTCTGTCCGCATTTGAGGCAAATTCTGGTTCAGAGATGTCCCTTGGGGTTGTTGGCATACCTGCTTCCTTGTAACATGCTTCCCTGCTATTGATTTTGAGTCCTGCCGAGCTCCCACAGCCCGCAGGCACTCCAGAATTCAAGAACGCGGCGGCAAGGAGGGGCAGACACGCACGTTGCTCATATCTTCTCACATACAGGCTCCATTGTCCCATCAGACTTCCCTGACAAGATACAGGCTCAAAGATAAATTCATTAAGCAAGTCAAGACAGCAGCTGGAGAGCATCAAACCAAATGCCAGGGCCCAGTGTGATTGCCTGGCTCCGGCATCAGGGATAAACCAGCTCTGATGATCAGAATTCTAGCTCATTCAGAGAAGGGAGGAACGAACAATGGGGCCGATGCCTCTGCATTCCTGTCCTTCTCGACATCTCCGGAGGTGAAGCTAAAGGCTGGCCTGAAGGGGAACTTAAGGTGTTGAAGGGGAGGGCCGGTACCCTGCCCTGTCCGTTCAGCTCTGTTCCAACAAGCAGGGGCAGAGCTCGTGGTTTGGTGGTGTGAATGTGAGGCTCTCAGCTGCAGACATGCGCAGTCTCGGATCTTCTCTCCTCCAGAGATGACTGGGATTCACAAATAAATCCTAGATCTCTGATGATCCGAAACTGGAATGGGCCTTGTAGATTAAACTAACTTGAGAGGGTTCAGTCTAAGTAATAGAAAACCTAACTCAAATGGCTTAATTTAAATTAATTAATTAATTAAAGAGAATTTATTGGTTCGTATCAATGGAAATTATTTAGCTTCATGGGTGTGTAATTTCAGTGGGTGACAAATGCCCCCGAGGACCCAGTTTCTTCTTGCCTCTCCTTTTTGCCTTCCATGTGTCATTCTCAGGCTGACTCACCTTCACAGTGGCAAGATGGCAGCCAACAGCCCCTAGAGCTTGGTGCTTGCACACTAACGCCCAGGGAGGGAGAGAAGCCTTGCTTCTGGAAAGTTCTATCCAAAGAGTGAGAAAGCTTTTTTCCTTTTTTCTTTCCTTGAATATGTTTGGCCCAAGATGAGTCAGAAGCTTATCCACCAAATGATAACATATCCAATGAATCCTACTCTGCTGATTAATTTACAGCTAAACCTCATGCCCTTCTCCAAAGCCCTGGGTGGTGTCAGCTTGTGCCAGAGCACATAAACTGCATAGGAGATGGGGAAGGTGGGCGGGGAGAGCAAAAGTCGGGTGATTACTAGAGAGGAAGCGTTGAAGGCTAAGGAAGCTACCATGATATGCTGTCAGGGCTGGCATCAGAACCCAGCAGGATACAGAAATGTGTGATGTTATCAAAACTTTAACAGCGAGAACTGGGGGGGCAAGCTCCCCGAAATGCATTTGAATTCGTAATGAAGAAAAAAATGCTGTATTTATTTATTTATTTATAATTTTTAAAAATTTTATTTATACAAACAAAACCTGTATGTGCCGGCCACTTAACAGATGGGGAGACTGAGAAACAACAAGGGGAAACAGTGCCGTATAGTGAGCTGGGGTGTGCATCTGTGAATGCATTTACAAAGAACATGGCAGCCCAGGGGGTCATCTAATTTGCCCAAAGCCGCTCAGCTAAGGAGTGGCTGGGGCCAGGACTGGACCCAGACCCGTGCAACTTCCAAAGCTCTGTCCTCTCTGAACCCCAGAGGGGCGAAATGATGGCAGGAGCAAGAAGAAAAACCCCAGGCAGCTAAGAACTCTCTTCCACTGTGTGTCAGTAAGAAGTTGTAGGAGACATCCCCTATCATATTCTATGGGAGCTAGCGCCAAAGAAACAGAAAGGGAAAGAAGACATCGTGAAGCAAATTCTGTAAGTGATAAATCAAGTTGTCAGTGAATCTTGGGCGGGGAGGGGGAGAACCATCTGCGGTGGGGAGAGGCTCCAGGAAGCGCAGGGTCGATCCTGCCTAGCTGGGCAAACGCCGGTGGCTTCTGGCATCCTGGCACGGGCAGAGCAGCAGTTTATAAACTCCTTTTCTAGAAGCTGTCAGAGTTGGGAGAGGTGGTGCAGGAAATGTGGGTCTTAGACCTGGCAGCATGCTCATCGGAGACATTCTGCTCTCTCAGAGAGGCAGGTCTGGGCTTGCACTTCTCCCTCCCTCCTGTGAAGTTGTGCAGTGACCTCCTGCCATCTGCTGACTTGCCAGAAGGTCAGGCGTCATGGAGGCATCAGTAGACGGCACCGCAAAGGCATCAAAAGGGTCTGTGTGTTTCTAACTCGGCGCCCGCTCCTTCTCCTTGCAGCCTGCTTCGTTGTCCTGCTTTCCGCTCTCTGTGGCCTTCACAGGGGAGCCGGCCACTGGGCTGCTGGACACCATGGGGCAGCCATGTCTGGCCACGGGACCATGGCGCTGCACCTTTACACATAAAACGTATGTTTGGACGCGCTGGCCGGACCCAGGAGGATTTCCAAATGCATATTAGTCATAGCAGAAGGACCTGGTTGAATTTTTAAAAAGACTGACTCCTGGGTCCTGCTCTGGGAGATATTGATGTAATATGTCCGGGGTGGGGACACATAGCTGCTTCTAAAAATCTGTGGCTAGATGATGTGGTACCTGT
Source organism: Taxidea taxus jeffersonii (assembly GCA_003697995.1). NCBI lineage: Eukaryota > Metazoa > Chordata > Mammalia > Carnivora > Mustelidae > Taxidea > Taxidea taxus. Next base: position 36,175 of record ML106289.1, on the reverse strand, counting down.
GGACCAGGCTGGGAACCAGTGGGCTGGAGGTGTCCCAAGACCCCTTCCCAGCTCCTAAGTTCCTGTGCGGAAGCCTGTCATGCGCAGTATGAGAGATACTACAGTAATGTGTTGGTGCTCTGTACATTTCTTCTGCAGAATGCATAAATAAATGCTTCCATAAGTCTCATATATTAAACAACCTCAATAATCTAGAAGTATAAGGGTCAAGGGAATGGGAAGTTTCCTGAGTAGCTAAAAACCACTGTCATGTGTCAGTCAGTGAATTTAAACTCAGGCCCTGGAATGTCGCTAATGGGGACCCCTGGGTTCTGTACACAGAACCTAGCTAGTCCTGTTTCAGTAGAGACCTAGCAAGCCTGGTACTCTAGTCTCCAAGTTCATAGCACGGTGGAGTAGAAGTTCAAAGGGCATGGGAGTTGTTGAATAAGACCTCAGAACCCTAATTGCTTAATGAGTTTAGGGTTTCTCCTTGGGGTGAGGAAAATATTTTGAAACTACATAGACGTGGCAATTAGACAACTTTGTGAATATGCTCAGTGCCGCTGAATACTTCACTTTAAAATGGTTAATTTTATTTTATGTGAATTTCACTCAGTAAAAAAAAAAGGAGCTAAATAGTAAAAAACAAAAAACTAATACAAAATAGTGCTCTTAGATTTGTAATAAGCAAAAGCTGACAGTCTGATGGGAAATAAAAGAACAAAATAAGACTCTAAAGTTTGCACAGAACTAAAGTAGCTGAGAAGTCCAGGGCCATTTAGTGGAAGGGCAGACAGTCCAACCAGTTCAGCAGGCCCTGAACCTGTCATTATCATAGCAAGTTCAAAAATAAATGTGTTTTATGTGGCTCTGCTCTACCCTGCTTAGGAAATGTCCTAAAATGTCCTTTAAAAAAATGTCCTGTGCAAAATCTATCAAGTAAAAGATTTTTATTGAGGGGGGAAAAAACAAGCCTTTGGAGCCTGTGGTTTAGTTATCTGGGAAATGACTTTAACTGGAATAGTTCATTCACTAACAAGGCTGCTTAAATGAAGCAAGAACCCACAAGGCCTGTTCCCACAGACATTATACTAAAATCACTACACTCCCTGCAGGAGGAGAGTATGGGGGAATCACTGCTCCATGATTACGAGTTTCAGTTCGGGGCGTTGAAAAAGTTTTGGAACTGGAGAGTGGTGATAGATACCCAAGATTGGGAACGTAATTACGGCCACTGAATCGTCCACGTAAAAATGGTTACAATGGCAAAATAGTGTTATATTTATTATGTCATAATAAGACACATAAAAACATAATTTTTAAAACCCCATAATATGCCCCCCACCAAAGAGCCTAAAGAGGGTCATTGTGATCCTGCTGATCAGACAGAAAGCAAATCTACAAGGAAGGCAGGTACTAAGCGATACGTGAAGAACAGCAGAGGAAAGACGCTTTTATTAAATTTATTAAGACCCTTCGAAGCCATCTGTGCGCTGTTTGACCCTCCTGTGAGCAGCAGCTGTTTTTATTCATTAGGAATGAGCAGATATGGAAGTCATTACTCAATGTTCATCTCGCAGCTGGGTTTTGAATTGAAAGGCAGTTCATATCCAACAACTTTGGCATCCAGCATTTAAAGGTCTTTGTGTGAAAAGGTTGCATCGAGGCTTGGAAAGTATCTCTATCAAGTAATGGCTTCGGCGGAACATCAGAGATATCGAGGAAGGCAAGCCTCCCCAGGTTGATGACTGGAGCAACGTGCATATTTGATTTTACTCTGGGGCCCTGAATCTGTGGGTCTCTGTCTACCCAGGAATTTTTATTAATTTCAGTGGAATATGGTGTAGCCGTGGGGAAATGGCTTATTTCCTCTACGTCCCAAGGCATTCATGGGAAGTAAAAATCAAATCAGAGCTAAAACTTGAAATGTCATTTTAACAGAAGACTTCGATTTTACAGTGAGCATCCCCTTTCTTGGGCTCTGGTGACAGATGAATCGGTCAGGGTGACTTTATCGCGCTGCGGTAATAAATTAGCCCCAGAATCTCAGTGGATCAGCGCTGTAAAGGTTTGTCTCTTGCTCATGAAAATGCCACCGTGGGTCAGGAGCTTCTCCCGGGTTCTGATGGACTCCCCAGGGTAATGTGAGGACTTCACACTCCAAACTACTTCAGTCTTGAGCACGGACCATCTGGACCCATGGATTCCACGGGGTCAAAGCAGGGGAGGAAGACCATAGGTCACGTGTCAGTTTTTAAAGGCTTTGTCCCCAGAGTGTCCCACAGCGCATTGGTTAGAATTAGTCACACAGCACTGGCTACCCACCCGGGGGGCTGGGAAATGGGAGGGACACTCACGGAGCCGTCAATGTCTCTGCCCAGCCACCAAGTATGATGGAACCTGGTCATTTGAGTCAGATTGGTCACAGAGGGCAATAGGCATTTCTTTCATATATTTTATTTTTTTTAAAGATTTATTTATTTATTTATTTGTCAGAGAGAGTGAGCACAGGCAGACAGAGTGACAGGCAGAGGCAGAGGGAGAAGCAGGCTCCCTGCTGAGCAAGGAGCCCGATGCAGGACTTGATCCCAGGACGCTGGGATCATGACCTGAGCCGAAGGCAGCTGCTTAACCAACTGAGCCACCCAGGTGTCCCTTCTTTCATATATTTTAAATAATATACCATACTGTCATTAGTTTCTAATTGGCCTAGAAGGCAGAGACCTGAGAAAAGTACGGGAAGTTTTGCTAGTGGGATTAAAATTACCATTAGGAAAGGGTTCAGCCAGTTAATAGCCAGAAGTGATGTCTGGCCCCTGCTCTACCTGATGTCTGGTGGACAGTCACTCAGTCCAATGAGCATGTGGAAGATCAGGTAGCCAGTGAGACGGGGTGCATTGGGGATCGATCAGCTCACAGTTTATAGGAACAGCATCTTCTGCAGAAATCTCCTGGCTCTTCCCAACTGGCGACTGTGCTCTTGAATGCATTTCTCTTACTCCTCGTTTGTTCTCTCCCCCTTATAGGCATGAAGTTTTTGGAGGACTGCCCCTCATACAGAGCCTCATTCCTCTCTATTTGCGGTGGGTGGGATCATTGGAGCTGTAAAGGTGAAGCATATTTATCTGTTTTTTGTAGTTTTGGCAGAGATGTAACTAAATGTAACTAAAGGTATGCATTCTTTAGTTGTTTGCTACTCACAGGGCAGCCACAACAACTCCCCTCCTCCCTCCCCTTTCCCAAGCCCCAGGAAGCCCAGGGTTGTGGAAGCAACAGGGCAAGGGGGCTCCTGGAGTCCACTTGCAGAGACATGGATTTTTCCCAGATGAGGAGCATTCATTCTCCCAGAGCCGGGCCTCTTTGCAGTAGCTTCCCTCCTCCTGCCCTGAGTTCCGTGCACTGAGCTGTGGCTTCGGTCCCACAGCAGCTGACGCAGAGGAGTCATTGACTGCCAATTAATTTTACCTTTGAGTCCAGCCAGTGTAATCTCGGCCTTTCTCTGTGCTTCTTTTTCAAAAGCTTCCTGTGAAGGGCAGTGGAGTTTACAGCTAGTTCAGATGTATTTACTCTGAGCAGCTCTTATTTCCGTTTTCCTCCTCGTTCTTAATTGACTAGCACGGTGTCTGTTAGCTGCAGTCATCAATCAAACGCTAACCTCGGATGTTCAAGGGTCGGAGTCCTTCTCTGTCATTCTCAGCTTATGTCCATGGAGGGAGCCGGTTTACTCATGGGTTGTACTGATATCTGTTTTCACAGGAAAAGGGACGGAAGAAAAAAATTCGGAGGGTCCTGCCTAGCCTGCAGTTAGGTTTCCGAACCCCTGGCCCCCAGAAGTGTCCCACCTGCCCAAAGCACCTCAGGTCTAAGGTACGCTAAGGTATGTCCGGTCTGCCTCCATTTATCAGTGACCCTTCCCAGCCATCCACGCCCCCCTTAGAGCTTCCTGTGTCCAAAGCTAGAACACACAAGCATTTGTTTTTTCCTCAACATGGTTTCATAGAAATGAAGCACAAGCAAGGACGAGGTATAAAATTTCATTTGGACCCACTGTCTGTTTCCTTTGCCAGCTTCCTTCTGGAGCTTGGGGCCTTTCCAAGAGATGCTGGCCAGGGGCATTGGTCAGGGTACTGATTGGCCATCAAAGGAATGTCTTCAAGATTGCTGCTCTCCTTTGCAGCCAGAAGTCACAGGCTCAATTCATGGGAAACATGCCTAATTTGAGCCAAGTGCTCGGAGCCAGTAATGTCTGATTACTTCACTAGTAAGTGCCCCCCAGCTCCCAACAGCAGTCTGAGGGCAATGTTCTGGAATGTGCAGTGACATGTGGTCCCTCCCCCCCGCAACAACCCTGTAACAACATCCCTATGGGATCTGCTTAGGACTCTGTTTAGCTGCAAGGAAACCCAGAGGCTCTCTACTCAGGGGGCTGCCTGTCCCCTGTGGCCCCGTGGTGTTAGGGGAAAGCTCTGATGGATTGAGCGCCATAGAGATGTTCCAAACAAGGGCAGAGTTTTCAGCAGTAATTACGCCCGCTCAGCTCTCTCTCACCGGACTCTCTCACCATCAAGGCTGTGAACTGAAACTTCCTGTGGAGATGTTCCCGTCCACGGGGTCTGTTCCCCTTAACAACGGCAAACTTTGCCTTTATGAAATCCAGCCCAGAACTCAAAGGTAATTTATTTTAATGAACAAACTAGGGCCCGAATAAACAACATTGATTTTTTTTTCCCCTGGCAATCTAAACCTGTTGGAAGCCAAATTAAATTTTTGTGCTCATGATGGCGAGGTAATGCACAGTGCGTCCGTAGCCATTAGAGCAATGGCGAGCAGGCTTACAGAATCCCCAGACAGAGAAGTTTGCGGGTGAGGCCAGGGCTTTGTCCGTAACCCTCTTGGGACACTCTATCACGATGCCCAGCATCCTTTCCGAAACGCTTCGGATAGCGTCTCAGTGTTGTATTTGATTGAAGAGAAAGTTGAGCAGCAGCGACTGGATGGTTCCCAGAGTCACAACCCACTGGAAAGATCAGAAAATAAATTTAGTAGGTCATGACCATTAAAAAAAAAAAAGAAGAAGAAGAGAAACTCTGGGAGTGCCCAGTAAGTATTGTGTGACACACGGGGACACGTGTGGGTACGTCAGCCACATAGTTTCTCATCTGACCTGGGACACTTCTGTGAGTACAAGGGGACTCTAATAAGAGTCCTGTAAGGAAAACAGCACAAACCATGACTTCTCTGAGCCAGCAAGGACGTCCAGTCCCCCAGCTGCTAGGTTGTGATGTAAAATGTATTTGTTACTGAGGGCCATGATTAAAAGAAAGGCTCAAAAACCCTGATTTAGTGACCCTTTACCCACCTAACGCTCCACTTCATCTCCCAGTAGCCCCACTGCTCAGTATGAATTTCCAGCACCAAGTGAGGGCGTGCCACATGCCCGTAGTCCTTAGAAGACCCCTCTGAGGCAGGTACTTGTATCAGAAAGGATTTTTGAACACAAGGAACAAAAAATCAACCAGCTGTCACTAAGCTAAGAGGTCATTTACTGGAAGAGCTCACAACAAAAATGTGGGCGGAAGAGGAAGGAACCAGACGGCTCCAGAAAGCCTGGGCAGTGGGACCTACTTACAGTTTCTCCTAGAGTCACAGTGCCCACAAAGCAGTCCTGGGGGGTAGCCAGATCTGTGGGCCTTTGGCATCCTGCTGCCCCTGGCATGCCGAGAGTGTGGGGAAGGCACCTCTAGGGAGGGTAGATGTCGGATTTTCTCTCCTGTACACCCATGGTGGGTAGGGGACACCCACGGGATGGGGCCCAGCTGGGAAGGAGAATGGGTGCCGAGTAACTACAACCTGAACTGTAACTACCATCAGCTCCGGCTTACTGATGAGCAGACTGAGGCTCACAGGCTGCTTCTCTTGACTTTACACAGAGTAAGTGGCAGAGCTGGTGTGCCATCCACTCCTGCCTGACCTCAAGCCCCCCATCACGCTGTTTTCTGCCTCTTCCCCAAACCCACCTTCCTTCACCCTCGCCACACCATTTGCCCTCCAAGGAGGTCCCTCCCACCTCTCCCTGCTCACAGGGTTCCAGAGCCTACGCCCTCTTCCAGAAAGTCCTCCTTGGATGGGCCAGCTCCGTGCAGGTGGCTCTCTGGTCCTCTCTGAGCCTTCACTGTCCTTTTCTTATGGAAATACTCTGCCTCCTAGCCGGGCTCTAAGTCATACTTCTAGCAAACTTGGGCAGAGTGGGACCAAACAGGAGCACCTTCTCAGCAAAGAGTCCCTCCCATTCAACATTCTCTGATTTAAACATCTGGGGAGTGTGGTGTAGACAATGGCCACAAGTGTGGACTGACACCCATCTCATCCTTTTTACCCACCGTGGGCCTGGCTGAAATGACTTACTTTCTCCGCTCCTTAGTGTCCCCACCCATGAAGCAGAGTCGATAATACGGAGTTCCTCAGGTGAGCATTAACTGAGCTCACAAAGGCCAAGCAGCCGACCAGCAACTTTACTTAGGCTGTGCTGTCCTTTCATAAGTAATAACTCTTCATGTAGAAAATAAGAGAATAGGAGAAGCACAAAGAAGAAAATCAAAATCACCTGCAAATTCCACCAGCCAGAGAAAATCACTGCTGACATTCTGGCCTGATGGCTCCAGGCACCCATTTAAGTAATGCAGCCCCCCTCAGATCTCTGGGCACATTCATCAAGAAGGTGCCCATTAAGCAGTCATTCCAGCATGGGGCCTCCCTCCACACAAGGCCCATTGCCGAGACACTGTCACCATTGCACACAGAGCCCCCAGCTGTGTCTGTCTCACCTGTCACTCTTCACCCTCAGCTCTGATCCCACCATCCTGCAGGTCCCCTCCACCGACATTTGCATCCGGAATTTTAAATGTGACACGTCCAAGTCTGAAACCATCATCCACCTAAAAGCACCGCTTGGGCTCCTCTGGCCTCCATCTCTCTTGATATGATCACTTGCTCCGTGGCCCTGGCTTGGAACCCTCTTAGCTCCATCTCTTGGCTCCGTGCTGCCCCCTCACCAGTCTGCCACACTGTCGGTAATTGGAGGATTTTTTTTCTGAAGCCCAGTTCTCCATGGGCTAGGGGTGCTGTGAAGTTGGCCTTGGATGGGGGGTAACCTGGGACTCTGGAAGAGAATGGATGAGCAGGGTAGGTCTTTAGAAGACATCATTGATCAAGTTCCTAGACACAGGGAAGACAAGGAGCCAGGATTCCTTAGCAAAGCTGACCTGTGGTCTTCTGTGGGCGCATCTGTAGAAGGAAGCATTTGGAACCAAAACGTGTGAGTGCCGTCAGAGCTGGGTGAGGTCGTGGTCCTTTGTGCAACAAAATGGGAGCAGCGTTTCCAAGGGATGTCGGGGGATCCTGGCACTACTCAGTAGGGTAAGATGGCCTTTGTCTCTCCACAAAGAATTAGCAAGGCTAGCGCTCAAAGGACAAGGGTCTGTGCTCTTGACTGGATGGATTCCTAAGGACAGGAGGGATGTCCTCATGCTGTAGGGCCCCACTTGGGATTACAGGTCCCTGGAGATGGTGAATGGTGGAAGTACCCACCATAAGTCATTATCTGTTTACAAGCCTCTTACTGTTGGATTGGGGCTCCAGGGAAATAAGGACTAAAATTGACCTTTGGATTTGGAGGCATGGAGGTGTGGGTCGAGGCATGGTCCCATGGCATATGGAGCTCACCAGGCCTGCCAAGTGGCCAGGAAAGTCTGCTGGGGGCTCCTCACTGGGTGGAGGGTCCAGCATCAGGACCAGGCATCCATGTTACAAAGTCATGTGTGGCGGAAGCGTGCTAGGATGGGAGAAGGGAAGATCTCTCTACCCGGCTTCCAGTCATCAGTGCCCAGGACAGTGACTGGGCAGACACAGTGAGCTGGGGGTGAGAATACAGTGGGACCCCAGGGCAGAGCAAGGACACCCCTGAAGCACGAGCCATGTGCTGTGACTGAGGAAAGCCATGAGCAAGAGGGAAAGTGAACCAAATACAGCTGGCCCCTGCCCTTTGTTCTAGTGCAGAAGGAATGAAAGGAGGTACAACCAGCATCACATCTACGGCTTGGCGAGGTGAGGAGCAGGGAGCATCCCGGGTTTCTAGCTTGGGCAATGTCACCACATGAGGGGATATGGAAGGTAACAAGTTCTGTTGTCAGCATACTGAGCCCAGGGCCCCGAGGATACTCAGTGGAGCTTTACATGCTTCTGAACTCTGGGGGAATGTTCTAGAAAGGTGCTGCAGACTTGGGCACCATCAGCCTATATGTGGGTGAGGTCAAGGCCTGGGCCATATTTGAGAGTCACCAAAGGGGGAAGCTACTGGTAGAGGTAGGGGCACAGAAGAGCTTGGGGGAAAGGATACCAGCTTTGGCTGAAGGCCAACCTGTTGATCTCCTCTGGCTCTTCAACTTTTTATATGGGTGACCTTAGCCAGACTTCCTGGTCCTTAACTCCTTTGTCTCTGAAGTGGGGAAAGTAATGTGCATTCCATGGGGTCATTTTATTTTATTTTATTTTAAGATTTTGTTTATTTATTTGTCAGAGAGAGAGAGCCAGCACAGGTAGACAGAGCGGCAGGCAGAGGCAGAGGGAGAAGCAGGCTCCCCAGCAAGCAAGGAGCCCGATGTGGGACTCGATCCCAGGACGCTGGGATCATGACCTGAGCCAAAGGCAGCCGCTTAACCAACTGAGCCATCCAGGTGTCCCCATGGGGTCATTTTAAATAAGACAACATGCCTGAAAGTGCTTAACATCTGTAAGACTCCACTCCGGCTGCCATGACCTGGTGGCTTAAATAACAGAGATTTACTAGGGTTGGGGACGAGGGCACTTCCAGCTGACGACCACAGGCATGTCTGTGGCCATGGGAAGAGGAGGGGCAGGTCACTGGAGCCAGGAAGGCCAAGGATGACCAGGAAGGCCAAGGATGACCTCACAGCTGATGAGGCAAACCAGAGCAACAGTGAAACTGGCTGTGGAGATGAATTTCACTCAGCAAATCCCTTGTCCAGAGCCACTCCCGCATCTCAAAGACAGACGCCACCAGGGGTGCCAACTCGGGATGGAGGTCTTCATTCTTGCCCGCTCTAATTCTTCACCATTAAATTTCACTCCTTGGCGGCATGTCCAACTCCAGCATGTGCCCTTCTCATAATAAATCTCTCTCTTTCTGTTTCTCCCCTACCTTCTCCCTCCTCTCCTCCCCCAACTTGGCCACTCTGCCCTCCGACTCTCGCTCCCTACCAGCATGCAGGTGTCTCTCCTGCTGCAAGACTCCAGCAGGATGCGGCGCCTTCAGTCCAAGGCCATGGTGATCCACCATGACGATGATGATGACTATCCCTGGAGGCCAAAGGCGAGGGCATATTATAACCATCTCATCCTCAGCCTCTTTCTCTTCCTCTGGTCCCTTCTGGGAAACAACTGGGTCTTTTCCGTTTACCTGCCTGTACCTCTTTTCGGTAGGGGTCCTCATGCTCAGTCATACCGGGCTGGTCCGACTCTGTCCTACGAGGCAGGTGTGCCCACGTGTGGTCCAGGTGGAGATGTGTTGTCATGACAACTGAGAACCACCCCCTCCGACACCCACAGGCACACATGCACATGCACACACACTCACACACACATGCACACACACGTGTGCATATACAAATACATAGGCAGACACACTCACACAGGCATGCACAGTGGCAAGGGAAGGGCATGCCGGAAAGGTGGGAAGTCCTTCCTCACAGGCATTCAAGAAACTGCCAAGATGCGCCCATATTCTCGAAGACTAAGGAAACTCTGGCCTCCCTGGGCCTGGAGACGGCACGGTAGCTTTTTTCAGAGTGGGACTTTTATATTTATGAGTTCGCAGAGCGATTTTTTTATTTGAGGGGATGAAGGAAGGTAAGGCAAAGAATGGGATACCTTTGAATCACATGCCGTTCCCAAGACTGTCACGAGAGAAGGGTTTGTTGTTGTTGCTGTTGCTGCTGCTGGGTTGTCATTCAGCCATGGGCAACCTTAAGTTCTAGAAGTAGGTCTCTCAAACAAGACCTATCTTAGCTTCACTGTGGTGGCTTTCTTATGAAAAGGAGAAAAGTTCTCTCTATCTCTCTCTCTTTTTTTCAAGTATTTATTTATTTATTGGGGCGCCTGGGAGGCTCAGTGGGTTAGAGCCTCTGCCTTCGGCTCAGGTCATGATCTCAGGGTCCTGGGATTGAGCCTCACATCAGGCTCTCTGCTCAGCGGGGGGGCCAGCTTCTCCCTCTCTCTCTGCCTGCCTCTCTGCCTACTTGTGATCTCTGTCTGTCAAATAAATAAATAAAATCTTTAAAAAAATAAAAGTATTTATTTATTTATTTCAGAGGGAGAAAGAGAGAAAGAGACAGAGAGAGAGTATACATGAGCAGGGGGAGAAGCAGACTTCCCCCTGAGTAGGGAGCCCAATGCGGGTCTTTATCCCAGGACCCTGAGATCACGACCTGAGCCAAAGGCAGATGCTTAACCAACTGAGCCACCCAGGGGCCCCAAGAAAGGTGCTGTTGTCTAATGACTCCAGGTGTCTCTTGGAAAACTTAAGAGCTCTCTTTTCCAACCCCGAATCAGATGGGTTTGATCTGATAAGTAAGGGCATCCCAAGGACAGCTGCCAAGGTCAAGGAAGTCAGTGCCCCCTGGGACTCTGGTCTAGGGAGTCAGCCCGACATTAGAGAGCAGCATGCCCTCACTTTGTGCCTTGGGTGGTGTCACCGCAAATTCTTGGCTTGGCCCGAGTCTGCTTCTTGAGCTGGTTGTCGGGGTACATCTCTGTGAGTTGCTGATGGCATAAACCTGTCTTGTGTAGGTTTGGGCCAGGCTGCATGCAGAGTGGTTAATGTAAGTAGGGTTTTTTTGGTCCCTGAGTTTAAATACTCTACAGAAGCAAATCTACTTAAGGTCTGGTTAGGGCTAGGAAGCCTTTGGCAAATCCATCTGCCTGGAAGTTCAGGATGAAACCAAAGAGCAAACACTGACATCCCCTCTTGCTGCCATTGTTATGAGTGACACTCCTAGAAGCTGGGTGCTATGTCAGTGTGTCGGAGGGAAGCACTGAGACTTTAGAGTTTTAGATGAAGCTCAGTCGTGTGTGTTTCTAGAGCCAGTGCCCACCCAGGGCTGCGGGGGGTGGGGGGGACCTTCAAAGTTGTGCTTCTCTCTCAGCCATATGCACAGCCTCTGTCTCTTTACGTGGTGCTGAACTACTTGCTTGCTTTTGAGGGGGAATGCTTTCTACTCAACCCCTCAATGGCCGTCAGAGTGGGCTACTTCTCTCAGATGGCTCATCAAAAGGCTCACTCCTCTCCATGTTTTAAGAGAAAAGGACCCATGAGTCCTATAGAGAGTTCACAATGAGTTCGAGCATCTGTCATCTGCTGTCACTCTCGGTCTGGGTTCTTCCTCCGTAGGAAGAAGGGGCTGAACGCGCCCTCTGCTGGGCAAAGGGCAGAAAGCCCTTATTTTGCCCCTCTGGGACTACTGGGTTTTCATTTTTCACCCGAACCATGGAAGATCAGAGGGAGTACCACTTGAAGTTCCTGCTGTCCTCTGTGATGCCCGAAGTCATTCTCATTGTGCCCATTGTCACTGTCTCCATACTGGGAGCAGGCAAGGTGTTTCATGGGCAGCCCCTTCCACTCTGCTTTCCCTAGGTGATGACTCACCACTCACTCCCAGTCACTTGGCTACTGTCTGGACACAAACGAACACAACTGAAAGCCAACAGAACCTATTTGTAAGCTCAGTCCAGGCCACACATGGACCAGCATGTCACTTCACATCTCTGACACTAACTCCTGAGCAAGCCTTAAAAACAGTGTCCAGGATCCCACCTTAAAAATGAGCCAAGCCTGTATGGTTAGGGCAAAGCCAGACTGTTATCTAAGGAAGAGAATGGCCTGGCAGCCCTCTGCAGAGGCAGGCTCCCTCAGTGCACAGGGACCACATGACCCGCTCAAGCACCTGTAGCTGAGGATGGCAAACAGTCTTGTTCTCTCCTGCTAGCCCTCATCACAGCTGTACATTGTACTGGGGATGACTCTGAGGCTCTGTGGAGACTCAGCAGGAAAGTGTGCTGGGACTGTGGAGCCATGGCCCTCAGGTGCAGGAAGGAGGAGGCATCAGCCCTGCCACGATGAGCAACTCTACCCTACAGTCCTACTGGGGGTAATCCCAGCATTCTGGGGACCAAGCAAATGGAGTTTCTCCTACTCACGGCTCAACACTGTTCTCATCCCATAGTGATGCTGAAACACTGTGGCCTGGCAAGTGACTTACAGGAGGAGTCTGGCTATAGAGAGACTATGACAAGGGGAGGATGTCCAAGGGAGCATATCACTAACTCATCTTCATCTGTGGTCACTGAGGACCTGAGCCCATGCTCCCCACATTCCTCCCCACCACACGTTTCTAAGACTGTGCTCTGGGACCTGGGCAAAGGTGGAAAGAGTTTATGGGAAAAAATCCTTTAAAAAATCATAAAACTGGCTGTTAGCAGCCTGCGGACATTGGCTGGTGCTTTGTGTGCACCAGTAACCAGGCCTCAGATGTTGGAGAAACCTGGTCTCTGATCCGCATGACTATCCCCAGAGTGTTGCAGAAATCTCTATCTTGGTATATGCGATGACTTACCACATATGCTTGAGAAAGTGGCAAAATATCCCCTTTGCAGAAATGGCTTGGTAGAAGGATTTATTTCCTGCCTTCATTCCTTTCTCTATTTAATCTTGTTTCACAACAAACTTGGAGGGTTTTTTAGTGCTGTATTTGAGACAATAAAATTAAAGGAAAATATATAGTTAAAAAAAATAGAACTGTAGGAAAAACTAAGATGTTTAGAATGCAGGGGTTCTCAACCTCTTTTGCTCCCTACACTGACACACTAGATTCTCACTCCAGAGGGAGTGGTGAAGAAGGGCGATCATTCTCATAAGTACCCCACTCCCCTTTGCAAAGGAGAGTAGTGGTCATAGGCCCTTAATAATCACTAAAACCTGGATTAAATTTTTGGCTTTGAGCTTTCCTTGCCACCAAAGAGGTAAGAGAAATAATGATAATCAGCTATGAACTGCACAGTTCCCATGCAGTCAAAAAATATGCCCCCTCTGGAGAAACATGGGTTAAGTCTGAAAGACCATAGGAACAGGGAGGGATTCAGTGGATGACATCTTCAGCATGGTATGGTCTACCCGCAGTCTATGAATTACAATTTATTAGGACCTCCTTCAATGGATGGTGAGGTGGTTATGACAAGGCACATTTCAAAAAAGAAGTTCTGGGCCAGGGCAAATGGTCCATGACTAAGGTTCTCTGAAGGTCTGGGTTAATCCAGAGAGGATCTTCAGATCCTCTAGGATTGTCTGGGAAGTGATCAGCTGCATGTCCTTTATGTGAGGATTGTCTAGGAAGTGATCAGCTGCATGTCCTTTATATGATTCCCTGTTAGGATCATTTCCTTCATCTAGGCTTTTTGATAGAAGATGAGCATGGGACGTTCAGAGTCATAACCCAGAGCCCTGGAGTGCAGACGATCCACATGGATGTTCAGTAGACAGCATATACCTGCAGAATGAAAGCACCCAGCCAAGAGTGACCCAATGAAGTCAGCCATCCCTCCTTTGCAGGAATGGTATTCTGGGGAAATTAACATGATAACTGAACTTTCCAGATGTTACGAAAAGTCAAAGACCAGATCCATAAGACTAGAAGGGATAATTGATTATTCTGAGAAAAGACTGCAACAAATATAAACTATACATTGAAATCATTTAATTGTATTTGTTACATAGGGCATCATGGTGAAAACCATGGTAAAAACACGTGCATCTAAAGAGACGGCAGTTGAAAGCAGTAGAAATGGAACCATTTCACTAGGGTCAACCACACCCACAGTTCACAAACTTCAGTGAACCATCAGAACTGCCCAAGGGTTTATTTAAAATGCAGAACTGAAGTCCGCAGGGATCTGATTCTGTGGGTCAAAGAGCCGCACATGTGGGCTCAGGCCACACAGGGGTCACAGGCTGACCCAGAATGGTTCCATCTTGGTCGTGACCATGTAGGCACTATGGAGCAGTATTTCATGTTATCTCCAGCTGGTTTAGCATGAGAACAGGCAAAGTGGTCAATAACTTCCATTTTTGTATAAATGAATCTTACGCTTCATTTCTTTGTGGGCATCTTTCATTGTTGATGAAATAAACTTGGAACAATTATTCCTCGGTGCTTTCCCTGAATACCTAGGGGAGATAATCCTCCTGGCCCCAGGGACGATTCTCTTGTTCTTTCTTCCAGTGGGATTTCCACGGGTACAGGTTGTACACAGAAGCCGACAACCATCAGAGACCTGTTCGAGGCAAGTTCGTGCTCCATAAAACTCCTTGGCCTTAGGTGAGCAAATGAGTTCCTAGTGGATTCTAGAAAAATGAATCAATGGAAAATCCTTATTGATTCTAGTGGTAATTCTCTTTTTATGGGTATGGAGCTAAGAAGAAAGCAAATCTCTCCCTTATAGAGATCGAATTTCAATGGTTCACTTTGCAGGTGGGCCTGGTATCATGGCAGCCAACTTCTCTTGGCTTTCCCTGGAGGCAGCCTTTTGCTGTCACTTGCAGAAGTGAAATGGGAGGGGGGTGTTTCTCAAATACATCTTCTGGTGTTTTCTCTAGAACACGTTCTTGGTTAGATCCGTTAACCTTTAAAGTTTACAACTTTCTTGCTGTGTTGTGTGGAAGTAGTTTCAGAGGCAAAGAGAAGGCAGCTCGTACTTTCTGCAGAGCACGGTGGGGGGGGGGGCGGTATTCAGGGTTTGCAAATGGGGCAGGTTCTAATAAGGGCCCTAAAGTATCGCATCTCAAAATGTCTCTCTGTTCTGACTGCCTTCTGTTCACCTCATTGGTTCATGTCATTTATTTCTCCTAAATAGTAGGAGATGGCTTAACACACCACCGCTGACCCTGGACAGACGCGAATGATGGGAGTTGATTAGTCACATGTGTTCACAGCTCACAGTTCACGTTGGGGAGGAGGACACGACATGCAGGGCATGGAGGTGGCTCACAAGAACAGAGCAACCACCCAGCACACGCAGGGGCCATGCTCTATGGTAATGAGAGGCTGGGGGGACCTCTAGTTCTGGTGGGCGGATGTGATTGGCTTGTTTGAACCATGGCCAGGTGCAGTCTGTTGCACAGGGGAACGAGCAGATGGGAGCCTTTCCTGTTGGGTGGAGGCGCCTCTGGTCTAGCAGGTACCTCGTGGTTAGTCCTCTAAGCCTCAATGAGGCTCAAAGATGTCAAGGCAGCTCGGGAAATCTGGGGCTTTCCAACACAGCCTCCAAGATCAATCTCTGCCTTCATTTGCCTATATTCCCTGGGTTACTTAGTTCTGGATTCAAATCTGGATTTGAACTTTCTCAGCCACTTAAGCAGAAGGGAGATACAATCTGTGATGAGATATACATTATCCCCGAAGTAAGAAAAAGAAAAAAAAGACCCTCCATGCCATCAATACCTAGGTTAGAACACTCACTTCTCAAACAGCTCTGACCCTGGTCAGTAGCTCCGAGCTCCTGCAGCCTTCTGGGGATTTTCCCCACCAGTGCAAAAATCTTGCAGTGGATTCTTCCAAGCCAATTTTTTTTTAGAGATTTTATTTATTTATTTGAGAGAGAGAGAGAGAGAGAGCATGAGAGGGGAGAAGGTCAGAGGGAGAAGCAGACTCCCCGCAGAGCTGGGAGCCCAATGCGGCACTCCAGGATCATGATGTGAGCCGAAGGCAGCGGCTTAACCAACTGAGCCACCCAGGCATCCTCAAACCAATTTTTTTACTCTTTATTTCTTCATTTGAGTATTTCTGCTTTAAAATGTCTGTAGCCTGTATTTCTCTATAACCAGAAGAAAAAAGGCATTTCCCAAATCGATTTATAGTTTACAAATTTGTTTCTAAAGAAGCCAGAGTCAGTTTAGTCCCCAGTGACATGGGAGAAGCGGGTGTAGCCCAGATCCCGCTGGGATGTCCTGTGCCAGCCCGCAAGGCCCACCCCAGCCTACTCTGGTGTTGTGGCTGATGGCTCATGCCTGCAGCCTTTCCTGGAGGCCCATTAGTGGAGCCAGCTTACACCAGAGTGACCACCATCCCAGCCTCCCAACCTCCACAGTACAGTTGCTCATAGCTTAGGACCGAGTTGGGGAAGAGGGAGTAGAATCTCAACCCCCTTGCTTCAGGGCAGGTCAAGCTCTGCAGAGTCACTGACAGCCCGGAGCTTTCTGCAGGAACAGGCCAGACTTCAGGAGCAGACACATCCTTTCCCAACTTCTTCCTTTTTCCGGTCCTTCTTTCCTCACTCACATTCTAGTCTCTCCCAAGACCAATCCCTCAGTCCTTCACTTTCCATGAAGCTCCAGCTCAGGTTCTCCCTCCAGGGAACCCGACCTAGGACAGGGCTACCCCTCCACGGCTGGAGAGAGGAGAGAAATCAATAGTATAAAGCCCTTTTATTTTCCTGAAATGACTGTCATACAATTTTTTGTATAAAATTATAATTATAAATATTATTTAAAATTTTTATTATAATTATTATATTATTATAAAAGTGACGTATGCTCATGGCTAAACCTTTAGGTAGAGTCAGAGGGTATGAAGTAAAATGTGAAAGATTTCACACCCTACCTCGACACCCAGTCCCAGTCCCCCAAAAGGGGACCAGCGCTCATTTTTTTAAGTATCCTTTTGGAAGATGTCTATGTCTATGTAACCATAAGTTATATCCAATTAGTCATATTATTCTGCAATCTGCTTTTTTCCACCTGCTCTGTCATGAACTTTCCATTATTGATGCAAAGGGATCTGCCTTCAAAAATGCCCCATATTGGGTTGCCTGGGTGGCTCAGTGGGTTAAGCCTCCGCCTTCGGCTCAGGTCATGATCTCAGGGTCCTGGAATCGAGCCCTGCATCAGGCTCTCTGCTCAGCAGGGAGCCTGCTTCCTCTCTCTCTCTCTGCCTGTCTCTCTGCCTACTTCTGATCTCTGTCTGTCAAATAAATGAACAAAATCTTTAAAAAAAATGCCCATATTCGTAAGACTCATTTAAATAGGCACATTCTCTGTTACTGGCAGGCTTTTCTCGTGAATCAAAATGGAAAGCCCAGGAATTCGACTTTTTATTTTGCCAAATGGACAACTGAGAGCTCAGTTGGGGAAAACAGCTGTGATTTCCTATCTCGTGTGTCTGGTGAAACGAACCCAACTCAACCAAAACACCTGATGAAATTAGTTGCCCATCCTTTTGGATTAAGGCCATGTGACTCACCTGAGGGAAACTCAATGGTCCCCAACAGTGGATTAAAGCCAATGAGAGAAAAGAAGTTGAGTCAGTTCTAAATTATGCAGACCCACAAAACCTCACACCTAAGGAGCAGACTGCAATTTCAATATTGTGTGTGTGTGAGGGCATGTGGATGATGAAGCTATACCAAGCGATGAATACAAGATGGAGGCAGCATCAGATATCACAGAAATCATTGGAATCATTGGAAGATACAGAACAAAAAATAGTAACACAACACAATGAGGTGCCATCTCACACCCGTTTGGATGGCTTCTCTAGAACCACAGAGACCAGGAGATATTGGAACTCTCATGCAATGCTGGTGGGAATGTAAAATGGTGCTGCTGTTACAGAAAACCGTATGAAGTTTCCTCAAAAATTTAAAAATGGAATTGCCATAGGATCCAGCAATTCCACTCGTTGTTATACCTCCAAAAGAGCTGAAAGTAGGATCTTGAAAAGATATTGGTACACTGGTGTTCACTAGCATTATTCATAACAGCTAAGAGATGGAAGCAAGGCAAGTGTCCCCCAATAGATGACAGGACAAGCAAAATGTGCTGTATTTACTATGGAATGTTATTCAACCTTAAGAAAGAAGAAAATTCTGGGGCATCAGTGTGGCTCAGTCAGTTAAGTGTCTGCCTTCGGCTCAGGTCATGATCCTGGGGTCCCTGGATGGAGCCCCACGTCGGGTTCTCTGCTCAGCGGGGAGTCTGCTTCTGCCTCCTCTCCCTGGCCCCCCAACCCACCCCCACTCCTGCTCTCTCACTCACTCTCTCTCTCTCTCTCTCAAATAAACAAATAAAATCTTAAAAAAAAATTCTGAGAGACACACTATAACATGGATGAGGGTTGAAGACATTATGCTAAGTGCACCTAATGAGTCATAAAAGGACGAACCCTGCATGATTCTGCTCCTATGAGGGACCTATTCCAGGTACCTCATTCCAAAGTCACAGAGACAGAAAGTGGAGTGATGGTTATCGGGGGCCGGGTGGCCGGGGGTAGAGTTAGTGTTTAACTCTTTATAAGCTTTATAAGATGAAAAAGTTCTGGGGATGGATCGTGATGATGGTATAATGTGAATGTACTTAAAACCATGGAAATGTGCACTTAAAATGATTAAGATGATGAATTTTGGGGTATGTATATTTTGCCATGATAAAAAATAAGGCAGCAAATGAAATAGCGTATCCTTCAGTCCTCCCAAGCCTCCCCAGGATGATCAAATGGCCCAGGACTAAAAGCTGGCAAGGGCTGGGTCATTGCATGTGTAGATAAGGGACACTTGCTCACAGGCTCAAAACCTGACCTCGGGGCTCCTGGTTGGCTCAGTCATTAAGTGTCAGCCTTCGGCTCGGGTCATGAGCCCCACATCCGGCTCCCTGCTCAGTGGGAAGCCTTCTTCTCCCTCTCCCACTCACCCTGCTTGTGTTCCCTCTCTCGCTGTGTCTCTGTCAAATAAATACATAAAATCTTTAAAAAAAAATCTCACTCTCAGTTACTGAGGATCTTAGTGCCCCCCACTGACTCAGAATGCCCCCCCTCAGTCTCTGAGTGCCTCTGGCTTGCCAGGGAGTCATTGTGGGTGTGTGAAATGGAGCACAGGGAAGGAATGCTGGTAGAGAGAACTGTGGAGACTACAAGTCACCCATTTGAACATGGGAACCAACCAACCCACCAAAAAAGGGGGAGGAGCTTCCAGCCTGATGGAAGTGACCAGAAGAGGAACCTGAAGAGAAGCCACTAAGAGAGGTGTCCCATCCTTACAGAAAAAGGGGTGAAGACTAGCTAGTTGGAATCCTGGTTACGCTGCTTTCTAGATTCTCATGTGATCTTGGACACACGATTGAAATTCTCTATGCTTCAGGCTCATTTGAAGTGAGCTTAGAACAGTGCTTGGCACATAGTAAGTAGAGTAAGAATATTTACTAAGTAAGAGGAAAGGTAGGGCGCCTGGGTGGCTCAGTGGGTTAAGCCTCTGCCTTTGGCTCAGGTCATGATCTCAGGGTCCTGGAATCGAGCACCGCATCGGGCTCTCTGCTCAGCAGAGAGCCTGCTTCCCCCTCTATCTCTGCCTGCCTCTATGCCTATGTGTGATCTCTGTCTGTCAAATAAATAAATAAAATCTTTAAAAAAAAAAAAAGTAAGAGGAAAGGTATTTATTTCATCCTCACTACTAAGCTGTGAGGACTGGACAGTTAATGGAGCTCTGCAGAGGGGAAACGGACACTCAGGGACGTCAAGTGTCTCCTCTGAAGAGGTGCCAGGGCTGAATATGGGTCTTTTGACACTTGATCCCAGTTCCTGCCACTCTGTGTCAGCTTACCTCTCCCTGCCTTGCTGGTGGCGCTTCTGCTGAGCGGTGGGGGCAGCCCAGTGGTACAGGGAAGTAGGTAAGGACCAGCTATGACAACCTCCAGGCTCTCCCCTGAGAGAGAGACTCCCACCCCTGAGCCCCATATTGCCTTTGCATTGGGAACAGAACCTGCTTGCCATGAAGCTAGAGCTCTAGAAACTGATGCCATGAGAGTTTCGGAACAACACAAGTCCCATTTGCAGGAAATCCTTCCTTCCATCAGCTTGGGGACACGGAGACTGACTAACCCAGGCTTTGCAACTGCCCTGCCCTTGGCCCGTGGACAAGGGAAACAAAGTGGACCTTTGCACGTTTTTTATTTGAGTAGGTAATTCATGCACATAGTACAAAATTCAAAGGCTCAAAAGGGTATTCAGTGTAAACTGAGTCTCTGTTCCACCCCTGCTCGCCAGTGCGGGGGCTCTGACTAGAGATCTCCACTGTGATCAGTTCCTGTGAAAGGAAGGAAACCCTTACATCAAATGGATTTGTTCTTTGGGAAGCTGGTTCAGATGGACAGCAGACAGCCCTGGGGTGAACCAGTCTGGAAAAGCTGGTGGGCCTCAAGGGACTTGGGGGGCAGGGGTCAACCAGAAAAGTACTTCTAAATTGGGTCTGGCTTCCTCCTGGTTGACTGTGTGAGCCACTGCACGGAAGGGTCACTGTCATGTACATCTCCCCTGGGCTGCCTCTCTCTTCCCTCAGTGTCACCGCCTTGGGTTTCTCACAATCAGACTTTTGTAATTAATGCTGGGAGCCCCTAACCCCTTGTTGTCATTACAGAAGAGACCACTTCTTGAATCCATGCAGAAACAGGGTCAGGACCCGTGCAGGGTCCACATGGGGGGGTCACAGGGATCAGCATCAGAGATCTTCCCCACCCCCGGTCTCACCCTTCCTTCCTTTCTGTTCCTTTCTCTTTGCTCTCATTTCTCTTCCCCACCCCCAAGTGCACATTAAACACATACAAAGAGCAGTGCCTGGGCTTCCTATGGATTTATGATTTATGGTTATTCATCTTATTATCTAAGTGGTTTTGCCAGGTAAAATATTAAGGCACCACTGCCATTATAACCTTGTCTTCCATGATCTCATTGGCAGCTGGTGTTGCCATGACAACTGGGCCAGAGAAATTGGTGTTGAGCTTCGGTGGAAGATGATTCGAGCACTGGTGGTGTGTGTGTGTGTGTGTGTGTGTGTGTGTGCAGACTTCCTATCATGTATATCTGTTGTGTGAGAAGCCATGGATTTCTTCAAGCCACACTTCTGCTTCTCCTTCCAGTTTGGTCTAAATTAGCTTTAGGACTCTAAATCAACTGAAAGGAACCTTTGGAGGAGGGATTCTTTGTTTGGCTTATTGGGGTAGTAAATTGGAAGCTGGGACACGAAGAAATATTTTAGAGTCTTTCTGAAGCAGCTATCCGCCATCAATGTCGCTCTTAAAAGCACCTAGGGCTTAATTTATTTAAAAATTTTTATGTAATTCTCATATTAAATATAGAAAGTCAGAGCTAAAAGGGACCCCACATGTCATGTGATTCCCCCTTCCATTCGGATAAGAAAACTAAGGCCCAGAGAGGCTAAGTGACTTGCCATCATAGAGGACAGCTCCCGCATGGACACTATGACTTCAGCGAAGGGACTTACTCCTTTAAGTCTCGGGTCTCAGTTTGCTCATCTGTAAAATGGGGTTAATATCAAGAGCACTTTTACCAGGTCACTGTAAGGCTTAAATGAGATAATCCCAATGCTTGGTACATATTAAGCCCTCATAGGGCAAAAACCCAGCTGAGCTAACTCCTATTTACAATGGAGCCTTTTCCCCTTAATCCCCTACTGTCCTCTGTTTCTTTTTGTGTATATGTTCCTTGTCAGCCAGGGGAGCAGGGAAGGCCCTTCTGAAGTGGAGGTTGTCTTTTCTTAAAACCTCCCATGCGCATGTGATAATGCACAGTTTAGGCCCTCTTTGCATACTTGTTGACTTGAAGATAAACACAACCTGCTTGTGTCCTCAGGGAGGCCTCAGGGAGGATGGCCTGAAGGTGCGCAGCACCTCTACAGTGTAAGGGGTGTGAAGGACCTTTAAGGAGGGGAGTGAACACTTTCTGAGCACTTCAGATGAAACCAGCCATTTTGCTAAGCTCCTTATGACAGAGTTTAATCATCACCATAACCTCATGAGGTGATGAGGTGAGCATATTCGCCCCCATCCTATGAATAAGAACACTGAGACCCCGTGGCTACGCAGCGCACCCGGGGAGGTTCACACGCCAGGCAGAGAGCTGGCTTTCCACCCAACCTTTTAGCTCAAGGTGCTGTTGATGCCCTCAATAGACTCTGTGGTCCGGAACAATTTCTCACCCCCTCTGTGAGCCAAAAGCCTATTTCCTGAGGTGGCAAGAGGGACAGCAGAGCAAGCTGACACCTTTGCCATCACTGTACGAAGCACAGTTGTGTAACTGGGAATCTGAAATGTTCTCCCGGCCAAACCAGACCAGTATTGAAAGTCGCATCAGGCTGGGTGGTTCTACAGAAGGCCCCGTGTTTAAACCTCCTTTCATCACTCCGTCAGGAAGAAGAGCAATGCCGTGGAACATCAGAGTCCTGTTCAGAGGAACACATTGCTCTGGGGAAACTTATTTCAAAAGAGATTCTGAGGTAAAAACACGTCCGCTTGGTGGGGGTGGTGGGCAATGGTCCTCTATCTCACACCCCAGGCAATGAGGCCATGAAACCAGCAGGTCTCTGTACCTCTTATGTAAGACTGGCTCCATGTCTGGGCCAGCAGGATACACCAGCACAGAATTTAACTGAGTGACCCAGCCCTCAATTAGGGATGGAGGTCACTTAGGGATGTGGACAGGGATGCCTGATGCGTACACGACAAGGCTAGATGACTTCGCAGCGATCTAGAGTGACACAGCAACCACGCTTTGCTTACACTGTATGGTTTCTGGAGTTTGGGGGGTGGGAGTAGGGGGCTGATGGAGATTTGGAGGAGAAAAAGGGACCATCCCTGGCACTGCATGGAGTCGTCAAACTAGTGGCAAAAGTTCGGACTTAGAAGACAGACTTCCTTGTCGGTTGGGCCACCCAGCCCTGCCTCTTGCCACCTGTCGCTGTGTTCACATTACCAATCTGATTCATTGCACCTGCCGGAGAGGGGAGCTGTATCATTACATGAAATAAACTAATTAGGAACCTGGAAAATGCTAATTATCATGACACCCCCTATGATAAAGCTCATCAGATGGAGAAATCTTTTTAATATCATTGACCATTTTTTGATATGATCATTGACCATCATCATATCTTTTTAGTCCACGATTTTCTAGGTAAGGACTTTCTACGAGCTGAGCTGCGGGGCCGTCTTTGCATCCCAGCTATACCCAGCAGACAGGTATTCCCTAAACACGTAGTGACGCCCGGTTTCAACCCTGAGGTGACTTGGTGGCCCTGAGTGTGGCCCACAGCACAGCCTGCCCTCCCTCTCTCCCTTGAGCGCTGAGCCAGCAGTGGGCGCTCCGCAATGCCGTACTGGAAACCCCGCCGCATTCCCGGTAGAGAAGAGCCCCGGAGGCCGCGACTCTTACATAACTGGAATGACGTAACCGCTGGCGGCTCCCGAGGGCGGGGGCACCGGGAGCGCGGGCCCCAACGCGTCCCTCCACCGCAGCGCCGCGAGGCTGGCCAAGGGGCTGCGCGCATAAACCAAGGAAGACGGCGCGGGCGGCCGAGTGTGCAGGGCAGGGGACCGCAGGCCGGGGGCGCGGCCCGCTGGGCGCAAGGCCGGCCAGGTGGGCGGGGCCGCTGGCCGTCACGTGGCCCGCCTGGGTGCGGGCGAGCCGGGTTGGCCGGGACGCGCCCACGACTTCGCGACCTCGCTGGACCGACGAAGCGACGGTGGCCCCCGCCACGTACGGGGCTGCAGGGTCCAGCCCCCAGACCCTCGGGGACCCGGCTGGCGCCCGGGGAGCGGGACTTTGCCGCGCCTGGGCCGGGACCCACTGACGTCAGGCGGCCCAAGGACCTCGGAGCCCCTGGGCGTTACCTTGGCACCCTGCGGGGCGTGCTCGGGTGACAGCGTGGGGCTGCTGTCGGTCTCAGGGCGAGCTCAAAATGGCTTGCTGAGGACTCGGGCTTAGAACTTTCCTGGGTGTGTCTGCTTTTCACCAATAAAACGCAGCTTGTGGACTGTGACCTAAGTCCAGGGGAACATTCCCATCGCGGGTTTCAGGACGGGTGTCCGCCGTGAGTTTGATGAACGGTGCTTGAGGATCTCACTGGGCCGGTGGTCACCCTCGCTGTACCCTGGCCGGCTCTTCGCCTCATTGTGACTTTAAGGGGCAGCCAGTTCCCGGGGATGGAGAGGTGGTTTTTATCTTAGAATTCACTAGGCTCCTGCAGTGGTTCTCAATCCTGCCTGAATAATGGGATAAGAATTTAAAATACCAGTGTTGGGCCCTGCCCCTCAAGATTCTGATTCCGTTGGTCCGCATCGGGGTCTACACTGACATTTTACAAAAATCCTCCAGGTGATGCTCTTGGGGCCTGGTCATCAAGAGACTGCCTCTGCTCCCTGCGCTTGGGTTTTCATCAGTTCCTAAGGCAGCCCAGCACAATTCTGTCATTCCAAGGGGAGAGGAGGGGCTGGTGCTCCCTTCTCTTCACCCCACATCCTTGTTTTTCTCAGGAGGCAGGACTGAAGATAATGAGAAATGTAGCTGTCAATCCTTTACTCCCACTGCACTGAGGCAAATACAGTGGCAGCCTCTTTCTTTCAAAGGGGTGCCCTCTGGCCCTGGCCACTATTTGCTGGGTCTTTCCATGTTACACAGAGAGCAGCCCCAAGAACTTGAATCAGCTTCCGGCCCTGGGAAAGCAGGCTTCTAGAAGTGTCTCCCCAGACTCGTTCACGGAGGGGAAGGAGTACAATCTTGGGTGGGTTTCCCTGCTGTTATACATTTAGTGAATTGGAGTGAAAGAAAGATAATTATTTTGATTCCTGTGCGAGAGTCTTTAGTTGGGGTTTATGCTGTTTTTTCTTGGCACACCATGACTTTATAAAGCTCCCCTATATTGATCTCCTATGCAACAGTATCAAGTCACTGTTCCCTGAATTTGCCTGAGCCTATGAAATTACCTGGAACAATTCAGAAGAAAACAAAACCTGATTCCTAAGCCCCTCATAGAAGTAGGTGGGGCCTAAGCAAATTCCGTATTGGGTAAATTGGGGAAAACATGCCTGGGAGCTTGCCCCTTGGTCATTCCTATTTTCAGAGGTTCAGGAAACACTAAGTACAATGTTGCTCAGTGTGAGTCAAAATCACCCAGAGGGCGTGTGACCACAGATTGCTGGGCGCACTTTGAACTGTGGACTTGGTAGACAAAGACCATGTTTCTAGCAGGTTCCCAAGTGATGCTAAAGCTGCTTGTCTGGCTCTCACCCTTTAAGTATTGCTGGTGTAATATAAGGTGCCCCAGGCTGGGTGTTAAAAGAATGGAAACCCTCCTTTGGCTTTATCACCTACCATTGTGTGACCTTAGGCAAGTCATTTATTTCCTCTCTGCTCTGAAAAACAGGGACTGATATTGGAACACCGAAAAAATAAAATAAAATAAATAAAGAGTTTGTGAAGATAAAATGCTTCAGAAAGCATTTTCTGAAAAAAAAGCATGGGGGATACTAAAAAGCCAAATCTTAGGGCACCTGGGTGGCTCAGTTGGTTAAGCAGCTGCCTTCAGCTCAGGTCATGATCCGGAGTCCCGGGATAGAGTCCCACATCTGGCTCCCAGCTCCATGGGGAGTCTGCTTCTCCCTCTGACCTTCTAGCCTCTCGTGCTCTCTCTCACTGTCTCTCTCTCAAATAAATAAATAAATAAATCTTTAAAAAAATTTTTTTTAAAAAGCCAAATCTTATTGGTTGGGTTTTGTTTTTTTTTAAAGATTTTATTTATTTGAGAGAACGCATGTGCGTGAGCAGGAGAACACAAGCAGGGGAGCAGCAGAGGGAGAGGGAGAAGCAGGCTTCCCACGGAGCAGGGAGCCTTTTGGGGGACTCAATGGTAGGACCCTGGGATCATGACCAGAGCTGAAGTCAGACGCTTAACCAACTGAGCCACCTGGGTGTACCCCAAACCTTATTGTTAACAGATTGACCCAGGACGGGATCCTGCACTGACCAATAAATGGCCCAGGCAAAGGACAGAAGAAGGGTGTGACGGGCCCTGCAGGCCAGCCTGGCACCGCTCTCTGGTGTGGCTCACAGCCTAGAGCTCAAGGAAGAGGTTTAGTCCACAGGAGCTGCCCTCAACAAACCTTAGTGTTTAATAGGATCAGCGTGGTCATCTGAGGCTCAGGTCTCCCCTAGCTAGGTGTCCCAGAGAAAACCCTCTCGGCTTCCTGCCCCTGAAGGAGGGGATCTTTCAGGTTCTCTGGCCTCCTCTTCTGGCTCTGTTGTGGTTTGGGAAGGTCTCCCATGTTCCCCACCAGTACCTTCCCCTGGCGAGTACCCTGTTCACTGACTCCAGGAACCCTTTCTGAGGAATTGCTTGCTTCTGCAAGAAAATTCTTTCACAGTGATCCTGCCCCACCCTCTGCCCACCCACCACCCCCTAACATTTGTCTAGGGAAACACAGCTTCATCTTTGGTTATAGTTTAAAATGCTCTCAAAGTCCTTAATGATTTGGAGGACTGGAATGAAGGTCAGGGGCAAATGAGGAGCTCAGTTTTGAACACGAGGAGCATTGATGTCATTACTAATAATAGTAATATTAATAGCAACTACTGTGTATTGAGCTCTTAATTTATTCCAAGTGTGACAGTAAATGCCACGTATACATTTCTTCTAGGCTGCCCACGAGTTAGCTTTTAGCATCCCCTTTCTGCAGAAGAGTCTCCTCTTCTGGGCTGCAGGAGCCCAGAAAGATTAAGTCAACACAGGAGAGCACACAGCTATTAAGAGGCAGAGCTGTGATTTAAACCCAGGTTGTTTGACCCAAAGCCCTTATTATTGATATTCTTTTTAGCTTCAAGTCAGCCTCCCAGGAAGCTTTGGAAGAGTCTGAAGTCTCAGTGAATTACGGAGGGCAGGAACAGGAACATTCTTCATGGTCTCTCTTGACTGTGAGACAAGGGACCATGACTGTCCCTGTGGCAATGACTTCCAAACTTAATGCGGGCTCATAAACATTCTTTGGCCTCCTCACCAGTGTCGGGGCTTGTAGTTGGCAGTTGTGCGGGCCCAGGGAACCCAGCTGTTGGCAATCTGTGTGTAATAAACACGGTATGGGGGAGGGTGCTAGGCTTCTCACAGAACCTTCAGGAAAAAGAACTGTTCTCCATTGCAGGGGAGTAATCACCAGCTCTTTGGGTGAGAGATCCAAGCTCTGAAACCCAGCCCGCCCCTGTGCAGGAAGAGTCCTGCCCTCGGACCCTCCTCTGGCTAACAGCCTCCATTCTGCCTCCACTGCCCTCAGCTGGTTCCATACCCAGCAACTACTAGGAAAGCAAAGGTAGAAGAGCTATCTCAGGGGTGCCTGGGTGGCTCAGTCGTTAAGTGTCTGCCTTTAGCTCAGGTCATGATCCTGGAGTCCTGGGATTGATCCCTGCAGTGGGCTCCCTGCTCCGCAGGAAGCCTGTGTCTCCCTCTCCCACTTTGCCTGCCTGTGATTCCCCTCTCCCTGTGTCTCTCTGCAAATAAATAAATAAAATCTTATTAAAAAAAAGAAGAGGTATCTCAAAAGACTGAGAGAAACAGTTAAAGAACTCAGGATTACTTTTTATCCAATGTGATCCCTTTGTGCAAATTAGAAAAAGCACCTCTTTTGTTCTAATACTTTGCTGCTATCTCTGAGAGATTGCTCCAATGCAGACAGAAATCCCCTATCTGGGATCCACACGGTGCCCCCTAGAGTTGTGTGGCACATACCTGTAGCCCTGAAGGAGACTCTGCTTTCTCTGAGGTGGTACAGAACTCAACTATCTACCTTCCTCCTGCTTCTTTCTGTCCTTGCAAAGCTCCCCCATGTCACCAAGTCCTTCTACAACTAGGTAGGGAGACCAGTCCTGCCCTGCAGTGGGCATGATGCTAATAATGGGTCTCCTAAGCTCCTCTTCTCTTCCCCTCTCTTCTCGACAAAGGGAAAAAAATCCATTTTATCTTGATGGGGGGGGGAGGGACACTTCTGATATCAGAGGCAATCAGAGAAAGCTGGCTTGGATGCCAAATTGTCAGGGTCTCCAAATAGTTTTGGAAAAGTTCAGGAAGCTAATGATAGAAGAAATGTAAAGCCTGAGAGGATGACACTCTTCCTGAGCCCAGAGAGGGAAGCAGGAAGGTAAGGAAGGAAGGAAGGAGCTGTGTGATGTGCTAGGGGTGAGCAGTAATGCCCACCTCTGAATTAGGCTTTCTCCCCACTGGGCTTTCTGTTCCTGGCTCTGACAGCCATTCTGTCTATCAGCTTGCTGCTTCCAGGAATGGCTATGCATCTGCATCTAAGGACTTTGTGCCGGATGACTTGGAGGTCCAAATTCCTGGAACAGCCTTCTTGGTCAGCCAAGGGAACAGTGGCCTTGGGAAAGTAAACTGCTTTGAGATGGCCAAGCAAGGTGAGCAGCCTGCTGTGTGTCCACTGGGCCTCAAGGCCAGCCTGTGGCCACTCCACATCAATGTCACAGGCCAGTCAGGGAGGGCTTGGCCAGCATGGCCATGAGTTGACCAAGATCCCATGGTGACCGGCACAGCAGCTGATTCTCAGCTGTGCATTGAGCTTCCAGCTAGAGGTGGATAAGAGCAAGTGACCGAAGGAGCCTTTCCTCAACCTTTCATTAATTCACAGGAGAGCTCAGGTGCTGGCCACACATCGTTAAGAGCAGTGAAGGGTTCCAGGCAACCCTGGGCCTCTGAATCAGCAGTGGAACTTTAAAAGGGTCTGGATACCTGATCCCCACCTCATGTCTTGTCAGTGAGCATCTGGGGGGTGGCATGGGGAGGAAGATGGGAGTCCACTGCAGTTTGGCTGTGGACCCCACTTAACCAGTGCCCCCAGAATAACCAGAGAGGGGAGTGCGTTGAACTTCCTTCCTCCTTCCTGGTGTTGGAGTGGCTGGGGACAGCCTCTGATTTCACTTCCCTAATCCTGATTTTGTGAAAGGCTCTCTAGGTGCCCCACAAATCATTTAACCAGCTGAAGTCTTCCTCTGGGCAAATGCCAAAATTTCCTGCATGAATTCAACTGCCCTGGGTCACCAAATGGTGCTGTGGTAGTTAGACAAGTCCGCTATGTCTTTCCAGGGACTCTTCTCCAGAAAAACGGATGTTTCAGCAGAAGTTGGAAAAACAGGTTGGGAATGTTATCATTTTTCCAGATGCTCAAAGATTTTTTTTTTCCCTCTAAAATCAAGTTAGGCATTTTCAGGGAGAATACTATACCATTTGGAGGTGTATTTCATCATCTGCCAAGTCAGGGTGAGGATAAGTGCATTCTAGCAACTGGGATTTCTTCCGAAATGTTGTGGGGAGGAGAGAGCAGAGGGGCTGGTTATGCGGTTAGCTCATAGCCTCCCATGAAACAGACCCCATTTAATAAAGCAAGCTATTCTAAGTGAAGAAATCGGTCTCTGTAATGTTTACTTTTTAATTGCCACAGCCAAGGCATTCCCCTTTAAGTAAACTTTGATTGATGATGGTATGGTCTTTGCTGAACAGTCCGAGTGTCAATTATGGATTCAACCATTCAGTAAATATTAATCGAGTCCCAGCTGCATGTTAGGCCAGTGTTTCTGAACTTGGGCTGAGCATTGGACTCACCTGGGGAGCTTTTAAAACATATTCAGGCCTGGGCCCATCATCTGGAGCTTTTAAAAACACCCTAGGCGAGTCTAAAGTGCAGCCTGGTTGAGACCTCGGTGTCAGGCGCTATGTGAGATTTGGGAATGCAGGTGTGACCAAGAACCATACTTCTTATCCTTGATGCACTCAGACCCCTACCTACAAAAATCAGGACCTTATCTGGAATGTGCCATCAGTCAGTCCATATAGGCAGGAAAGCACGTTCCAGGATCACCTTCGCTATTGAACCTGCTGCTCTAACTGTGGCGACCATCCATTTAGATTTTCCAGAGGAGTTTCAGTTTCAGGTATCCTTCCTGTGAGCCCGTATGTCTTAACTGATTTGGAAAAAGCTGGTCTCCAGAGCCACAGGATCTCCAGAACTCACAGATGGCTTCCTTGAATTCCACCAGGTGGCACAGTTCACCTGGTTTGTAGATCAAGACCCAGTTCAAGTTCCAAAGGTGAGATCATCATGGGGAGCGCTAACCAGGTGAGCGGCCCCTCCGGATGGGGGTTTCTTTCAGGCTGACCTCGGGCGCTACTAGAGGGCTGAGCAGCTTCCCTCACCCCTCCCCCAACCCCAGGGCTTGGCAGTGGCCTGTTTGGGGGTGCTTCTGCTTTGGAGGCAGCCCCAGCCACCCAGAGCTGGAGCTGTGCTTTCCAGTGGCTGGGTTGGCCCCCACGCCCTGGGCTGCCTGGGAGGCCGCAGGTAGGGGCCAGTTCCTGCTGCAGAGACCTTATACTGGACCATGACTCCGCTGGGGTTTCCACCGGAGAAGGAGCTCACGCCGGTGAGACACATCGAAGGGGATTCCGGCACCACACCTCCAAGCTGTAAATGACCAATAAGGAGCTTTCCAGTAAACTGGGACTACAAGAGACGTCTAGATCTTGATGACAAGAGATTTCAGAGCCGGCCCACATTTTTGTGCTCCGGCTTTTCTGAGAGTCGGAGCCAGCACTGCGGCTTAGTTCGCGGGGGCACGGCGCAAAACGAGAATGTGGGACCCTTGTGGAAAAAATATTAAACATTTCGAGACTGAAACGAGTGTGGGGCCCTTCTGACTGTGGGGCCTGTGTACCCGCACAGGTTGGTCCCCTTGAACCTGGCCCCCGGAAGGAAACCCCCGGAAAATCCACTGGGAAGTGAGCTTGCGCAGTGCTCTTAGCTTCCTCGAACTTCCCGTTCCCTCATCTGAAAAATGGGGGTGATATTATTCTATTTTTGAACATAAGTTTGAGAGTGAACCATACGTCAGGCTGCGTGCTAGGAGCTGCAGAGATGATAAGACCGAAGAGGCCCCTGGGAACCGCCCCCCAGTTACCATGGCTGCCTCACTTGGGCTGCAGAACGTCCTGCAGCCTGCCTTCCAATCCCGCCCGCAGCTTCTCCTCTCCAGCGAACCTGATTCCCAAGCAGCCCGGGGGGCGGGGCCGGGGCGGGGCCGTCACCGCCCCGCCCCCTCAGCCCTGGACCGCGGCCAAGGTGGGGAAATGCTCCGGTCTAGAATGGAGTATTTTGCATCTGCTCCCGAAGGGGGCTCTTCTTCTTATTTTTCATAACGTTTTCAAAGCAAGTGTCCTTTCTGTTCTCACCGCACGTCTGTGGTCTCTCGCCGTCAGATGCCGCACAGAGGCTCAGCGCTCCCCGCGAGCGTGAGGGTCTCTAAATCTTCCTCTAATGTGTGAGTGCCGCAGCGGTCTGTCGCCGCAGGTCTTGAGATTGAAAGCTGGCTGTCTGCCTGCTGATAACTTTCAGTGGTGCCTGCTGCAGGACGCAGCGAGAATGCTAATCTCAGGCCACAGGCAGATGAAGGTTTGCCTGGATTCCAGCCTGCTGTGGTTTGGGCTACATTTTTTGCAAAGTGGATTTATAGGGAAAAATGATGACAGTATGGTTTTGTTTATAATGTTCAGCCATCCTTCTATCCAACTCCACCACCGTTGGGAGGGTAGAGCTGAAAAGAGGGAGTCCACATATTTCTGGGGAAGGGGGGAAAGGGGCAGCCTTTCACCTCCTGCCTTACACAAGGTGGGGCTGGAGCGCACGCTCGCTCCGGAGACTCCCTTTTCTTGTGTGTTTATAGGTGGCCTCCGTCGCCGTCGCCAAGAGCTCCGAGGGCCCAGGGCTGACAGGCTGTCTGCTCATCCTGGTGGTGTGGTTTCCCTGACTCAGTGGGCCCTGCCAGGGGGATCGGCTGCTCCTCCCCGTTTATGAAGAGCCGCCCATCACAGCTTCATCTGGTCTGGCACAGGCACGCAAACCCTATAGGAAGGAGCTGGGCTCAGCTAGGAATCCTGGTTCTGCGCCCACTAACCTTGTGAGCTTGGGCAGTGTTCTCAGCTTCCCTGAACCCCTTTCCTCGTCTGAAAAGGAGGGGTGCTATTACTCTGTATTTGAGCACGTGTTTGAATGTGAACCATATGTCAGGCGGTGTGCTTGGAGTTGGAGACAGATGATAGAGTCACATACAGCCCCTCACGGTCTTGGGAGGGACCACGTGTGAACAGACACTTTCAGTGAAGCCTGTGTGCTCACCTGGGCCTGCCTGCTTAGCCCTGCGGCATAGTGGGGGCAAAGTGGGGAGTAGCTGTGTGGACCCCGAAGTGTGTGTTTCTCTGGTTCCTCATACCAGCCAGCTTCCTGCTGAGTTTGGCCATTGAAGAAGAGTGAGAAGTGGGAAGAAGAGAGAAACAGGATTATTTGACTTCCCCGGCAATGGCTAGACCTGCTCTGAGGTTCTTCCTTTAGGTGGTGAGCCCCTCTCCTTGGCTCAGGTCATCCCACCTCCTCCGCTCGTTCCTCTAGCCCAGGCTGGTGGCTTCCTGCTCCTCCCGATCTGGTTAGGGGCCAGTCCCAGTTGGCTTCTTACCTTCTTCAGTCTCTGGGGACCGATCCCTTCATTCAGTTCCCTCTATTGAAAGAGGTTTGGATTAGAAACCTGACTGACATAACATGATATGTGCTATGACACAGGGAAGTTCAGGGTGTATGTATAGCTCTCAGTCAGTAGGAGAAATGATTATTACTGTTTTAATATTTTTTATACTATAACCACTCCCAACCTTGCATTCTCTGCTCAAGTTCCCCAGTTCTTGAATCAGTGCTGAGAGCACTGTAGGGACTGGTCCTCGCTGCATGGTTGGATGCAGCGGTCCCTTGGGCAGGAGGCCCAGGGAAGGTGTGCACCAGGCTGGCCAAGTCAGGTGAGTGTGGGCACCAGGGAAAGTGCAAGGTCCTGTGCGAACCACTGGCTTGGTTTAGCTTCCTGACTACTCAAAATTAATATTAATTAGCACCTCGTTCCTGTGTAGCGATTTCTACTAAGTGCACTGGTCCCCATTTCCTCATCAGACTCATGCTCTGACACAGGTAGAGGGGTTCCTGCGATGTCCCCTCATGACTCCTGGGCCACAGAGCAGCTAGATGGTGGCTGGTGTCTGCAGAAAGGATCCAGGTGAGTTTTGATCAATTTCAAAGAGTTAATATGGCGGCAACGATTGGCTCCTAGGGCCAGCCCTGAATCGTGAATGTCAGCAGACTGGGGGTTCTGACACACAGGTATCTGTTCCTAGCTCCCTCCCCTGGTCACAGCAGACTCCTGGCCTTTCCTCCTGGGTGCTTCCTGGCCTCCTGTTTTCTCCCAGAGGAAGACAGATGATGTCCTTCATCTTTTCACGATGCTTCATTTTAGAGGCCTCCATGGTTGATTTATCTAGGACAGTGATTCTCTCTTCCATGTTGCTACCTCCGTCCAATGCTGAGACACCCCAGGTGCCTCCAGGAGGCTCGAGGAGGTTGTGGAATGTTCAAAGTGGAATTGATTTTCGTTCACTTGAGGCTTGTTGTTTTTTGAACCTGAATTTTGTATGAGTGTTACTCGGCACTGTTGGGTAGGAGAGAGTTTTAGGTTCGTTATGGGGAAAGGACTGGGTGTCCTAAGGTACAGTGTGCAGTCATCAGGGTGGGGTGCTCACCCCCCGGCCCCCGCCCTGGGAAGGAGTCAACAGGCAGCCTTTGTCCAGTCTGGCTGAGCCAAGGCCTTCACAGCCTTTTTTAAAGAGCGTAGCCCTGCACACATCATGCTTTTCCCATCCTTCCCATTCTTTGAAGGTAGTGGACTATTCCACTGTGCCCAACTGGAGCTGAATATGGAGCTGAATATGGTATTTAAGATGACTATAGGCCTTCTGAGACTAGAAAATATAGGGTTGGTTTGGTTTTCTCATTTTCTGAGTCTTTGTCTCAGAGTGAGAAAACAATATGTTTTAAGATTGGTGGAAAGAAATTCTGACTACAGTCTTGGGTTCTATAACTCAATTAATGGGGAGACTGAGGCAAGGCCCAGAACTCTGCTTTATCAAAGGGATTGTATCTTTTGCTCAGAACCTCACCTGTAGGTTCAGCTCTTGGGCCCTTGCAGCAGCAGGAGTCTCTGCCTTGGGTTGGGGATAAGTCACAGATGCCCACTGCGGCCCAGAGGCCATGTCCATGCCTCACAGGATACTTAGAATCTAAGTCTGATTCCTGTACTGGGAACATAAAAGAGGCCGAACAGCCAACATACATTAATCGTCTCCCTGTATGGCTGTGTGTACCACCCAGAGGGAAGAGGGGTGTGTGCACCATGTCTCCTCCTTCAAGAAGTCCTCAGTCTACCGGAGGAGGGAGCTGTGTCCAGCAGTAACCACAACGCAAGGTGGAAATTGGTAAACATCATAAGCAAGGACTGAGTCACAAAGGAAGTTGTCATCTTGTAATTACCATGTACCTTAGAGCTTATCTTCAGAGCAAAATATTAAAAAACTCTAAATGATCAGCAGGAGGAAACTACAACATAGTCATGCCAAAGTATGTTAGGTAACCGTTAAAAGAAATAAAGCAGGGTTATAGATAGTTTTTAAAATCTCTAAAATATGGTAAGTGAGAAACAAAGATGCAGAGAAATGTATAGTCAGTCTGAAGTAGAGGATAAGTCTCACGTGTGTACATTTCTCATCCATGTGGATATGGACTGACATGTATGTCTGTGGGTCTTCATGACAACATCTTAGTGAGAACTCTTTATGGTAAGGCCTGCTCATGCAATCAGGTTTATGCACTGGTCTCAAGGGGAGACCCAGCCTGTTGTGGCGAACAGGAGGGGACCACCCACTGGATAGGTACCATGGAAGGATGAGAATATTCCGTTTTTCATAAAATGATGATGTGTATATGTACATTCCTAAGCTCTGTAGATCTGGGGATGTGTCTTAAAATTAGGGGTTCTGGGAAAAATAAAAATCAGAAGTTTGGTCCAAAAAGAGTGCTTGCTGCAGACAAGCAAACCTTTTAATAACACGATGTGGAACTCCACAGAGAGCCGGGAGGGTTCAGGTCAGATGGCACATGTCTGCCCCTCCCAGATGCTCTGCACTGAACCAAGCTCTTCTATGGTGTGCTCTGAAAGACCCGTTTGGGCAAGGGTCTGGTCTTGCACTGTCCAGTATGGCTATGAAGCATTGGAAATGTAGCTAGTCCAAACTGAAGTGTGCTGTAAGTGTAAAAATGAGTCAATTTCAAAGACTTGGTTGAAAAAAAAAGCAAACCATCTCATTAAGATTTTTATATCGATTGCCTATTGAAATGATACTATTTTGAATATACTGAGTTCAATAAAATATATTATTAACACCTGTTTCTTTTTTAATCTTTTTAATGTGCTTGCTTTGGAGAAAAATTACATATTTTCGTTGGACAGCTCTGGTCTAGGTGCAATCCCAGAGCACCTTAGTGATGATTCGATTGCCCAGACAACTCCTTGTCATTGGAGGCCTCTGCACAGTTCTGTGGCTGGGCTTTCTGCACAAGTGGCATTTTCCTGGAAGGGGTCTGACGCGAAGGGACAGTTGAGCAGAATAGTTGTCGTCACTTGGATGTGGGGCTGGCAGTGGCTGTGGAGGTGTGGAGTTTGGAAACGGGTCTTTTGACCCTGATGGCCTTTCTTTTGAAATGGAACTGTAGTCTCTAGATCCATAAGGCCGGGTGTGTGGTCAATAAGATGGAGCTCCCTGAAGCCAGACTTGAGAAAAACTTTGCCACCCATACTCTGGGAGAGTATGAGCAGTTTTCTTGTTTGTGTTTAGCAAAGTAAACAGAGACCTAGATGATACCATAGAAGCAACAGGAAAAACATCGGTCAACTTTCTGGGTTCTTGGTCCTTAACATGACTGTATTTGCACCCTTCACTGCATTAAATTTTCTTCATAAGATGCTCTTTAAAAAAGAACCCACTCTTTTCGTGTTTTGTTTTTTTTTTAATAATATACGTTAGTGCCAGAAATACTTAGCATTGTTAAAGCATTTTTTTCCAGGAAGCTCAAGGCTCGTTATGGATGTTATTTTGGTGAGGCGCGCTGGTTCATCCCAGGTAGACTGTGTAGATATAAAACCAGCAGTGAAGGGAACTTCCAGCCAGGGTTGAGGAAGGTATAACCGGGGGACAAGATGATGGATAGAAAAGGGCATTCGGCTAGAACACAGGACACCTGGATTTTGTTCCTGTCCTCTAATAACAGTTCCACTCACTTTATGCCAACCCAGTGGTTCTCAAAGTAGGGTTCCTGGACCAG
>ML106288.1:88674-114479 GCA_003697995.1 Taxidea taxus jeffersonii | reverse complement strand
GGATAAACTGTGGAGCATCTGCTGGTACATTGCACTTGAACTTCTCGGTTTCATGTTTTGCTTTGTAATTCAGCTGGAAAACAATAAAAGACAGCCAAAGGAAAAAAAATGTTTGGTAGAATTCCCCTGGGAAGCTGTCTGGCCCGGGCTCTTGTTTGTTGGGAGATTTTTGATGACTGCTTCAATCTCCTTACTGGTTATGGGTCTGTTCAAGTTTTCTATTTCTTCCTGGTTCAGTTGTGGTAGTTTATATGTCTCTAGGAATGCATCCATTTCTTCCAGATTGTCAAATTTGCTGGCTTATAGTTGCTCATAATATGTCCTTATGATTGTTTGTATTTCTTTGGTGTTGGTTGTGATCTCTCTTCTTTCATTCATGATTTTATTTATTTGGGTCCTTTCTCTTTTCATCTGGATAAGTCTGGCCAGGGGTTTATCAATCTTATTAATTCTTTCAAAGAACCAGCTCCTAGTTTCGTTGATTTGTTCTATTTTTTTTTGGTTTCTATTTCATTGATTTCTGCCTGATCTTCATTATTTCTCTTCTTCTGCTGGGTTTAGGCTTTCTTTGTTATTCTTTCTCCAGCTCCTTTAAGTGTAGGGTTATGTTGTGTATTTGAGACCTTTCTTGTTCTTGAGAAAGGCTTGTACTGCTATATATTTTCCTCTCAGGATTGCCTTTGCTGTGTCCCACAGATTTTTGAACCGTTGTGTTTTCATTATCATTTGTTTCCATGAATATTTTCAATTCTTCTTTAATTTCCTGGTTGACCCATTCATTCTTTAGAAGGATGCTGTTGAGTCTCCAGGTATTTGGGTTCTTTCCAAATTTCCTCTTGTGATTGAGTTCTAGCTTCAGAGCATTGTGGTCTGAAAATATGCAGGGAATGATCCCAGTCATTTGATACGGGTTGAGACCTGATTTATGACCCAGGATGTGATCTATTTTGGAGAATGTTCCATGGGCACTAGAGAAGAATGTGTATTCTGTTGCTTTGGGATGGAATGTTCTGAATATATCTGTGATGTCCATGTGGTCCCGTGTGTCATTTAAGGCCTTTATTTCCTTGTTGATATTTTGCTTGGATGATCTGTCCATTTCAGTGAGGGGAGTGTTAAAGTCCCCTACTATTACTGTATTCTTGTCAATGTGTTTCTTTGATTTTGTTATTAATTGGTTTATGTAGTTGGCTGCTCCCATGTTAGGGGCATAGATATTTAAAATTGTTAGATCTTCTTGTTGGACAGACCCTTTGAGCATGATGCAGTGTCCTTCCTCATCTCTTATTATAGTCTTTAGCTTAAAATCTAATTGATCTGACATAAGGATTGCCACCCCAGCTTTCTTTTGATGTCCATTAGCATGGTAAATTGTTTTCCACCCCCTCACTTTAAATCTGGAGGTGTCTTTGGGTCTAAAATGAGTTTCTTGTAGACAGCACATTGATGGGTTTTGTTTTTTTATCCATTCTGATACCCTGTGTCTTTTGATTGGGGCATTTTGCCCATTTACATTCAGGTTAATTATTGAGAGATATGAATTTAGTGCCATTGTATTGTTTGTAAGGTGACTGTTACTGTATATTGTCTCTGTTCCTTTCTGATCTACTACTTTTAGGCTCTCTCTTTGCTTAGAGGACCACTTTTAATATTTCCTGTAGAGCTGGTTTGGTGTTCACAAAATCTTTTAGTTTTTGTTTGTCTTGCAAGCTTTTTATCTCTCCTTCTATTTTCAATGAGAGTCTAGCTGGATATAGTATTCTTGGCTGCATGTTTTTCTCATTTAGTGCTCTGAATATATCATGCCAGTTCTTTCTGGCCTGCCAGGTCTCTGTGGATAAGTCTGTTGCCAATCTAATATTTTTACCATTGTATGTTACAGACTTCTTGTCCTGGGCTGCTCTCAGGATTTTCTCTTTGTTCCTAAGACTTGTAAATTTGGGGTGTGGATGATGGGGTGTGGACCTATTCTTATTGATTTTGAGGGGGATTCTCTGTGCCTCCTGGATTTTGATGCTTGTTCCTTTTGCCATATTAGGGAAATTCTCTCCAATAATTCTCTCCAATATACCTTCTGCTCCCCTCTCTCTTTCTTCTTCTTCTAGAATCCCAATTATTCTAATATTGTTTCATCTTATGGTATCACTTATCTCTTGAATTCTCTACTCAGCTTCTTTATTCTCTGTCATTTGATCTTCTATATCACTAATTCTGTCTTCTGCCTCATTTATCCTAGCAGTAAGAGCCTCCATTTTTAATTGCACCTGATTAATAGCTATTTTGATTTCAACTTGGTTAGATTTTAGTTCTTTTATTTCTCCAGAAAGGGCTTTTATTTCTCCAGAAAGGGTTTCTCTAATACCTTCCATACCTTTTTCGAGCCCAGCTAGTACCTTGAGAATCGTCATTCTGAACTCTAGATCTGACATATTATCAATGTCCATATTGATTAGGTCCTTGGCCTTCAGTACTGCCTCTTGTTCTTTTTTTTGTGTGTGTGGTGAGTTTTTCTGCCTTGTCATTTTATCCACATAAGAATATATGAAGGAGCGAATAAAATACTAAAAGGGTGGCAAAGACCCCAGTAAAATGTGCTTTAACCAAATCAGAAGAGACCCCAAATTGTGGGGAGAAGAAAGAGGGTAAAAGGAAGTTCAGATAAAAAAATAAAAAGAGAGAGAAAAAAAGAAAAAATATAAAAAAGAAAAAAATATATATTAGACTGGTGAATAGAATAGGTTCACCCACTTAATTTTGGGAGTATTTTGGTCTCTTAGAGGAAACTACCTCCAAAATTTTAAAGAATGAAAAACATATATAAGGGTAAACATGATGAAGGGATGGAATATGACTATAAAGATGAAAAAAACATTTTAAATTTCTAAAAAAGGAGTTGATAAGATAAGTTGGTTGGGAGAATAAAGAAAAAGAAAGTGGAGAGAATTTGCTCAGGCTGGAGACTAGAACAAAGCCCTGTGCTAGATTTAGGGTATATTTATCTGTTAGAAGAAGTTGTATCCCAAATTTTTTTAGAAGAAAAAAACCTCAATGTGTATACAAAAAATAAAGTTAGATACAATGAAGGATAAAATGTGACTATAATAATGAAGGTTCAAAAAAGATTTTTTTTGAAAGGTATTGTTAAGATAAACTAGTTAAAAAAAGTTAAAAGAGGGGACTGCCTGGGTGGCTCAGTTGGTTGAGTGCCTGCCTTTGGCTCAGGTCATGATCCTGGAGTCCTGGGATAGAGTCCCACGTCAGGCTCCCTGCTCAGCAGGGAGTCTGCTTCTCCCTTTGACCCTCCCACTTCTCTTGCTCTCTCTCTAGCTCTCAAAAAAATAAATAAAATCTTTAAAAAAAAGTTAAA
Organism: Taxidea taxus jeffersonii; assembly: GCA_003697995.1. Lineage (NCBI taxonomy): Eukaryota > Metazoa > Chordata > Mammalia > Carnivora > Mustelidae > Taxidea > Taxidea taxus. Next base: position 111,112 of record ML106288.1, on the reverse strand, counting down.
AGAGGAAAGGGTAAAAGTTAAAAAAAATTAGCAGAAGAAAAAAATAAAATTAAAAAAAATTAATTAACTTTGCAAGACTAAAGATCATGGGGAGAAAGCCATGAATTCCATGCTTTGCTTTCTCCTCCTCTGGAATTCCGCTGTTCTCCTTGGTAAGTGAACTTGGTCGTGGCTGGATTTCTTGCTGATCTTCTTGAGGAGGGGCCTGTTGTAATGATTCTCAAGTGTCTTTGCCCAAGGTGCAGCTGCACTGTCCTTACCGGGGGCCAGCCTAAGTAATCTGCTCGGGTTCACTTTGGGGAGCTTTTGTTCCCTGAGTGCTTTCCGTAGAGTTCTGGAGGATGGGAATGAAAATGGCGGCCTCCCAATCCCTGGCCCAGAGGAGCTGAGAGCTCGGGGCCCCACTCCTCAGTGCGCCCTCGGAGAAAAGTGCTCAATCACTCCTGTCTCCCTGACCTCCGGCCATGCTCTGAGCTCACCCAGCCTGTGACCAAGCATCTCTGTCTCTGGTACACAGCCCCACCTGGAGTCTCTGAACCCCGCAGATCCCTGAGCTCTTCCAGGGGATCTCCCCAGGTCTTGTGGGGTTCCGCACACAGAGCAGTGACCTGTGCCACAGATCACGATAAGGTAAGCCCGAGTTGAGAGTTCACCCCTCAGCTCCGTCTCTGTAGTCGGCTTCCCCACTCTAATACCTATGAGGTCTGTGACACTCAGATACCCCCAATCCTTCTGTGACCCCACGGGACCATGCTGTCCCCATGTGGGCTTCACCCCTGTTTAGCTTCTGAGACAATGTCCCTCAGTGGAGCAGACTTTTAAAAGTTCTGATTTTGTGCTCCCTTGCTCCGCCGCTTGCCAGGAGCTGGCCCCTCCTCCCGCGGTCTATCTTCTTGACGCTTTGGATTCACTTCTCTGCTGGTCCTATCTTTCATAAAATGGTTGATTTTCTGTTTCTAGAATTGCTGCTCTTCTTCTCTTCGATCTCCTGTTGATTTGATTTGTAGGTGTTTGGAATGGTTTGATAAGCTATCTAGCTGATCACCTGCTACCTGATGTTGTCTCAGCCTGCTACTTCTCCGCCATCTTGACTCCTCCCTCAAACAAATAAATAAGTCTTAAAAAAAAGTAGGGTCCACACCTAATCTGGGGATTGAAATCACAACCTTGAGATCAGGAGTTGAATGCTCTATTGACTGAACCAGCCAGGTGCCCCTCAGATTCTTATTTTTACTTAAACGCCCCCATAGAAGTACACATTGGGAATTAAACAACATTTTTTTCTTCTTTCTAACTGTGTGACATACATGTTTTCTGGTCATTAACACTCTATCAAACATTTTATTAAACCTAAGCCAGATAGAGAATCATTAAAACTCTTTGGTATCCCCCTCTATTCAGGCTGAGTTAGACCAGTGAACATCACTTTGGCAGGGAGAAGAATAGAGTTGGACGGGCAGAGCTTGAAGAATCACATTTTTACCAAACGCATCTTGATCCCAACCCCAAACCTAACAAACTGATTTATAAATAAAGAATTTTAAGCAAATCTGCCTAAATACTTAATGTACCATAAGAAAAGGATAATTTTAGTCTATTTCCAGTATATAGTATATACTCATTTGTTTCTAGTAAAATAGTAACTCCAATGAACAAAGTATTTGCCTTCATAGAGCTGACAGCTAAAAATTATAGCCATTTAATACTTAGATCTTTAAGGGGGTAAATCACAGAAATTCTAAGATTAAACCTACGGGATTAGTCTGAGCATTCATCTACAAAAATATTTTTTCAGGGGCACCTGGCTGGCTCAGTTGGTAGAGCATGCGACTATTGACCTCAGAGTTGTGAGATCAAGTCCCACATTGGGTGTGAAGCCTACTTTAAAAAAATGGTAAAATTTCTGTCCCCACCCCCCCAAATGATTCTTATTAAAAAAAGATTTATTTTGCAGCAGGGGGACTACATCAGGACTAGAAGAAGACTGTGATAAAAGAACTACAAATCCAAGGCTGGAAGTTGATTTTTACATGTAGTTTTTGGGTAAAAGACATCCTTCTTTTAGTTTATTCCCACAGCTGAGATTAGTTCTAATTTTCCCATAATGGTGGGCTGAAAATAGAGGCATTTCATTAATCTGAAGATAGGGGCAGCTATTTTTTTAAATTAATTTTTAATTTTTTAAAAAAGATTTTATTTATTTATTTGACAGACAGAGATCACAAGTAGGCAGAGAGGCAGGCAGAGAGAGAGAGAGGCAGGTTCCCTGCTGAGCAGAGAGCCCAATGCGGGGCTTGATCCCAGGACCCTGAGATCATGACCTGAGCCGAAGGCAGAGGCTTAACCCACTGAGCCACCCAGATGCTCCTAATTTTTAATTTTTTATTGTCCAGAAGGCCGCCATTGCCTGCAGGAGGGAGCTAGTGCTAGGGATTTTCAGGAAGCTGCCACGGGAGATGATTTGCACAATGAAGTCACTGCTAAATCACTGCTCAAGGCCAGGCTTTGGCCTTCTTTTTCTTCTCTGTAGTCCAGAAATATCTGTTTAAATGCCAGAAAGTCTGTAAATGTGAGCTGCATGTTGAATAGGTCATCAAGCCACCTCATCTTTGCGGTGCTTTCCTGTTGCTACAGGAGCCACCATGTCGAATCTGGGAATTTGCGTTAGCAGCTGCACTTCAGTATACTTTTCTACCAGAGAGAGGTATTCATTAAAATTGGTGTGTAGGTGAGTTTATACTCTTCTGTGTCTTCAAATTCCTGGTATTATCTGTCCATGAAATTCTCAGCAATATGTAGACCCCTCCATCCATGACAACGTCCTCTATATATCCAACCCTAGCATCAAATTCCGCTTCAGAGGCAGAAGAGATAATGCGAAACTCTCTCCTTCAGAGACTTCTGCAGCTCCCACCCAGCCCTGGCTAGTGGCTGACGGGCTTCCCCGCAAGCCAAGGAGCTTGTGAGTGTGCACCTGCGCACTCTTGTGGGGGTGGGAGGTGGGGGGCGGAGGGTAGGGGGAGGCTAACAGGATTGCAGGGAAGTGGGGCCAAGTTCCAAGTGGGGAGGTGCCAACTTCAAAATCATGTCTGCAATGGTAGATGAGATAATGGAGTTGGGGAGGGTGGTGCTAAGAGAGAAACAGAAGCAGGGTCAGCCCCAGAACGTTGAGGGGTGTGTTGTGGATGGCCCTCCAACCCCAATCCTTCTTCATTTGTTCCCCTATAGCACTGGTCCTAAGATCACTCCAGCACATTTTCTGACCACTATTTCCACCTCAGAATCTGTTTCCTGGGAATCTGACCTGAGAAGGGCTGAAGGAGCAGCCAGCTGGTTGCTTGAATGGGATTTGAATGAGGAGGATGCCTCTCTTCAAGTAAGATCCAGTTCCCCTAGGGAGAGTGGAGAAGACCCTGAGATCCTTGAAGCCCCTGGAGGTGAAGAACCAGGGGCAGTGGGCAGCCCATGGCTTATACCAAAGATATCATTACAAAATTCTGCAGGGATTTGGAGGGGAGTGGGCTTACCTGGCTTGCTGTCATCTGATTAGTTGTAAACCTTGCCTGGGACATTCAGAAAAGCTGAGCTGGGGCTGGGGCAGGGGCCGATGTGCTAATTGGGTCAGTCTCCCCAACCCACTTCCTAACTTGTCTGTCCATTCATGACATCCCATTTCTTCCCCTCAGCTGGGTTTCTGAGGACTCCACTGTGGTGCCCAAGGTCAATGAAGTCAAGACTCTTATTAACTGATCTCTGGCTGGTGGAAATAAACTTCTAAGCATTTTCCCTGGCTCCAGGATGTTGGGACTAACCTCCTCCAATCTATCCTTTACTGTTAACTGGGGAGAGCAATGGGCAAAAAGTGTGCATTAGAGCTCCTTTCTCATGCTACAGTTTAGACTAGTCTTTTGGTTGTTTCAAGTCAGTTTCTGACTTATTAAGGATGCAGTTATTCAGTCAAAGTCCATATTTGAAAGCCCATAACTTTATTTCATGCACCCTTTGCCCAGAGAAACTGGTAATTAAGATGCAGGGTCTTAGCTGTCCAACAATAATCCTTTGCGATGGAAGTACAAAGAGAACCTGGGACGAGGCATTTCTAACAGTTGTTTTCAGCTCTGCATAATTATTGTTATTCAGTTAGAATTAAGTACAAATTTCTTTTTGAGAAAGAGAGAGAGATGAAGGTTAGAGGGAGGGAAGGAATCCCAAGCAGGCTCCACACCCAGAGTGGAGCCTGACATGGGCCTTGATCTCATGACCCTGATATTATGACCTGAGATGAAATCAAGAGTCAGATGCTAAACCATCTGAGCCACCCAGGTGCCCCAAGTACACATTTTAACAGAGTTGAGTGGGTCTACCCAATTTCCCCACCCACACATGACTGATGCATCTGAGTCTTCTGACTGTAATCCCTGCTTTGCCCACCACATACCTACACACACAGAGACACACACACTCACAACCACATGCCTGCTTTTTTGAAATAGAGAAGCAGTTGTTAAAAAATAAAATTCAGTTGAGTAAATGTGAAGATCTAAATGGCTTTATTAAATGATTCAAGAATTGGGCAGTATTCCCTCTAGCAAGTAGAGGGGAGCTCCACTGAACTAAATGAAAGGATTTTAAAGGCAGAGAGAGGGCATAAGAAAAAAAAAATAGAGAGAAAGGAATTTATTAGCAAGGAACGCATTGTCTAGGCAAGGTGACCTAGGAATGGAAGGGGGGGTCCTGTTAGTAAATTTCCTAGTATTGACCAGGAAATTCTGCATTGACTGGCAAAAGGTTATATTCCTGGGAAGGGGTTGCAGTTAAAAAGTGCAGTTAGGTTAGGTACTAAGTCTTTGTTTGCTGCCTTGTCCTAAATGCTACTATTTTGGGGTCTGTAGTTTTCTTTTTAACACACTAAACAGCAATAGCACAACGCTTCCCCCACCCCACACCCCTGCAAACACACAGACACACCCCTAATGAGGACTCTGGTGAGAGGCAGTTATGTTTGGTTGATATGCAAGAGAAGATTTTCTGTCATTGTACATAGGATGACACAATTAGCTAAGAGCTAATGTGTACTGAGTGCTTATTATGCCCCAGGACCTGTTCTAAAATAATCCTTACAACCACACTATGAGGTAGATCATATTGTTATCTTTATCTTTTTTATGGAAACCAAGGCACAGCATGTTAAACAACTTGTGAAAGTCATGTAACTAGGAGCTAGAACTCAGGCAGTTTTACTACAACGTGGCTTGACTGACCCAAAGACCAGTGGGATACAAGGGAAGAGAAGGTTTTCTAGTAGAGGATTTTTTCTGCAACAAGACTCATGATGTCCAGATCTGGTGCTCCAAGGTCTCCTTGGCCTGTCTGGTCTTTTTGTGAATTAGATAGGTGTCCACTCTGTGCAGACACAAATCCACAGTCTTGGCAGAGGACAGCACTTTATGTAAAGTAAAAGATGCCTTCACTTGGGATGGACACAGCTCATGCCACAGCACACAGGTTGGTGACCAGAGTATGGGCTAGATTTTGGTCCCTTTTCACACTCTTGACCTGGAACTCTTGTTCGGGACACAATCTACACAAATGTACATGACAGCTCTGGTGGTTTGTGTCTGAGCTCTGAGATCTGGGGATCAGGGAAAATATCACTAATTCTTTGTTGATTCTTTGGTCTCTAGCCTCTGCAGCTGGACTGCCTCTATACCTTTTCACCCAGGGTTGGCACTGTCTTTCTAGAACAAGAGAGTAATAATACCACCACTTCTCTTAACCTTCTCTTCAGTGGCCCAGGGTCCCACAGAATCTTAGGGTTTTAGATTCACTTGAGCCTGCAAAAGATGGGTATGTGCTCTCTACAGCAAGGAATGCTTTGCCCATATTCCTGACAAATTGGATATACCCATGGTTTATCCACCACATCCAAAAGAAATTTGCCATATTACATGAGAATTAAGAATGGGAATATATTTATGTAGATTGTAACCCTTCAAGGAATGAAAAGATTAAAAATATTAATATAAAGTTATGTTATATATTATTTTATGTGTATGTTAACTTCATTACAAAAATAGTGAAATGATAATGAAAGCAATGGTTTATGTGTAGCAACATACTAATACCATGTTTCAACTATAGACACAGAGAGATCTGGGAGATGAAGGCCTAAGGGTATTTCTTGGATTTGGCTTTCAGGAAGCAGGGAAGAAATGTACTCTCAGGAGTGTGGTGTCCATGATGCAGGGATTATGTGCAGAGCAAGATTTCACGAGTTTAGAAGTTGACCAGTGATGGGGAAATGTACACTGTGAATTTGGATTACCCTTCTGAGATCTTTAGTTGAGAAGGGGAAGAGACAAACAGAATAATAGCAAGAAAGTGTCATGGGGTCAAGAGAGGGACCTTAAAGATGGGAAAGACTTGGCTATAGAGGAGATTGAGGATATGGTGGGGAGGAAGTTAACTGATTGAGTGAAGAACTAGTGGAGGCATGTGGGGAGGCTTCTTGTAGCCCTGTACAAGAGGAAGAAAAATAAGGTGGGTGTGGAGGCAGCTAAGAGTGAAGACATGGAAGAGATGTCAAAAGGAGGTCACTTCTGACAACCTGAATTTTCTCAGGGAAGTAGGAAACCAAGTCATCTTCTGCAGGCAGGAGGTGGGGACTGAGAAGGGGCTGGAGGAGAGTAGTGGAGGTTTGGGGCAGAGGTTAAGGCCATGAACAAGAAGCTGACAGGACAAGAGAGGGATTGAGCACCCTGCCAAAATGGAAATCAGGACTCAGTTGTGCCCCAGATTACATACTTGTGTGATTCCCACAGCAGCATACAGCTTTTGTGATAGTAGGGGAAAAGAAGGCTGTAGCTTTGTTCTAGACATAGGACTTTGTTAGGCTGATGGTGGAAGCATTAGTAGCATAAGGAAACAGAGGATGCTGGTGAGAGAGTCATTCAGATGGTTACTAGACTCTTTGCATGAGGGATGGGACAGCATTCATTTTGTTCACCATTCCCTACCACCTGCTCAGCGCCTGGCACATAATAGATGTTCAGGGGTGCCTGGGTGGCTCAGTAGGTTAAAATCTCTGTCTTTGGCTCAGGTCATGATCTCAGGGTCCTGGGATCAAGCCCCGCATTGGGCTTTCTGCTCAGCAGGCAGCCTGCTTCCTCCTCTCTCTCTCTCTCTGCCTGCCTCTCCGCATACTTGTGATCTCTGTCTGTCAAATAAATAAATAAAATCTTTTAAAAAAATGGATGTTCAAAAAGTATTTGTTGTGAGAGTGGACATCCTTGTTGTGTTCCTGATCTCAAAGGGAAGGCTGTCAGCTTTTCCCCATTGAGGATGATATTCATTGTGGGTATTTCATAGATAGATTTTATGAAGTTGAGGAATGTTCCCTCTGTCCCTATACTTTGAATTGTTTTAATCAGGAATGGATGCTGTATCTTGTCAAATGTTTTTTTTCTGCATCAATTGAGAGGCCCATGTGGTCCTTCTCTCTTCTCTTATTGATTTGTTTTATCACATTGATTGATTTGTGAATGTTGAACCACCCTTGCATCCCATGGATAAATCCCACCTGGTTATGGTGGATAATCTCTTTAATGTACTCTTAATCTTATTAGCTAGGATCTTGTTGAGAATCTTGGCATCATATTCATCAGGGATATTGGTCTGAAATTCTCCTTTTTGGTGGGGTCTTTGCCTGGTTTGGGGATCAGGGAAATGCTGGTTTCATAAAAAGAGTCTGGAAGTTTTCCTGCTGTTTCTGTTTTTTGAAACAGCCTCAGGGGAATAGGTATTATTTCTTCTTTGAATGTTTGGTAGAATTCTCCAGGGAATCCATCAGGTCCTGGGCTCTTGTTTTTTGGGAAGTTTTTGATCACTACTTTAATCTCATTACTAGATATTGATCTATTCAGGTTGTCAATTTCTTCCTGATTCAGTTTTGGAAGTTTATAGGTTTCCAGGAATGCATCCATTCCATCTAGGTTGCTTAACTTATTGGCAAATAATTGTTGATAATAATTTATGATGATTGTTTCATTTCCTTGGTGTTGGACATGATCTCTCCCTTTTCATTCATAATTTTATTAATTTGGGTCCTCCCTCTTTTCTTTTGGATTAGTTTGTCCAATGGTTTATCGATCTTATTGATTCTTTCAGAAAACCAGCTTCTAGTTTTGTTGATGCATTCTACTGTATCTCTAGTTTCTATCTCATTGATCTCTGCTCTAATCTTGATTATTTCCCTTCTTGTGTGTGGGGTTGGCTTAATTTATTGTTGATTCTCCAGTTCTTTAAGGTGTAAAGAGATCTGGTGTATTCTAGATTTTCAGTATTTTTGAGGGAGGTTTGGATGGCTAAGTATTTCCCCCTTAGGATTGCCTTTGTTGTATCCCATAGGTTTTAGACCGAAGGGTCTTCATTCTCATTGGTTTCTATGAATTGTTTAGTACTAGAAGTCCTAGCAACAGCAATCAGACAACAGAAAGAAATAAAAGATATTCAAATTGGCAAAGAAAAAGTCAACATCTATCTCTTCGCAGATGACATGATCCTTTATATGGAAAACCCAAATGACTCCACCCCCAAACTACTAGAACTCATACAGCAATTCAGTAATGTAGCAGGATACAAAATCAATGTACAGGAATCAGTTGCTTTCTTATACACTAACAATGAAAATATAGAAAAGGGAAATTAGAGATTCAATTCCATTTATTATAGTGCCAAGAACCATAAGATACCTGGGAATAAACCTAACCAAAGAGGTAAAGGATCTGTACTCGAGGAACTACAGAACACTCATGAAAGAAATTGTAGAAGTTGCAAAAAGATGGAAGAGCATTCCATGCTCATGGATCAGAAGAATAAACATTGTTAAAATGTCTATACTGCCTAGAGCCTTCTATACTTTCAATGCCATCCTGATCAAAATTCCACCGGGATTTTTCAAAGAGCTGGAACAAACAATCCTAAAATTTGTATGGAACCAGAAGAGACCCCGAATTGCTAAGGAAATGTTGAAAAAGAAAAACAAAACTGGGGGCATCATGTTGCCTGATTTCAAGCTTTACTAGAAAGCCGTGATCACCAAGATAGCATGGTACTGGCACAAAAACAGACACATAGATCAGTGGAACAGAGTAGAGAGCCCAGATATGGACCCGCAACTCTATAGTCAAATATCTTTGACAAAGCAGGAAAAAAATATACAGTGGAAAAAAGACAACCACTTCAATAAATGGTGTTGGGAAAATTGGACAGCTATGTGTAGAAGAATGAAACTTGACCATTCTCTTACACCATACACAAAGATAAACTCAAAATGGATAAAAGACTTCATGAGGCAGGAATCCATCAAAATCCTTCGTGAGGCAGGAATCTATCAAAATCCTGGAAAACATAGGCAGTAGCCTCTTTGACATTGGCCACAGCAAGTTCTTTCAAGATATGTCTCCAAAGGCAAAGGAAACAAAAGTGAAAATGAACTTTTGGGACTTCATCAAGATCAAAAGCTTCTGCACAGCAAAGGAGACAGTCAACAAAACAAAGAGGCAACCCACGGAATGGGAGAAGATAATTGCAAATGACACTACAGACAAAAGGCTGATATCCAAGATCTATAAAGAACTCCTCAAACTCAACATACACAAAACAGATAATTGTGTCAAAAAACGGGCAGAAGACATGAACAGACACTTCTCCAAAGAAGACATACGAACGGCTAACAGACACATGAAAAAGTGTTCATCATCATTAGCCATCAGGGAGATTCAAATCAAAACCACATCAAGATACCACCTTACACTAGTTAGAATGGCCAGAATTAACAAGACAGTAAACAACAAGTGTTGGAGAGGATGTAGAGAAAGGGGAACCCTCTTACACTGTTGGTTGGAATGCAAATTAGAAACCAGTGTGGAGGTTCCTTAAGAAATTAAAAATAGAGCTACCCTATGACCCTGCAATTGCACTACTGGGTATTTACCCCAAAGATACAGATGTAGTAAAAAGAAGGGCCATCTGTATCCCAGTGTTCATAGCAGCAATGGCCACAGTCTCCAAACTGTGGAAAGAACCAAGATGCCCTTCAACAGATGAATAGATAAAGAAGATATGATCCATACATACAATGGAGTATTATGCCTCCATCAGAAAGGATGAATACCCAGCTTTTGTATCAACATGGATGGGACTGGAAGAGATTATGCTGAGTGAAATAAGTCAAGTAGAGAGATTCAATTATCATATGGTTTCCTTATGTGTGGAGCATAAGGAATAACACAGAGAGCATTAGAAAATGGAGAGGAGAAGTGAGTTGGGGGAACCTGGTGGGGGAGACAAACCACGAGAGACTGTGGACTCTGAAAAACTAACTGAGGGTTTTGGAGGGGAGGGGTTGGGAGGTTGGGTGAGCCTGGTGTGGATATTATGTAGGGCACGTATTGCATGGAGCACTGGGTGTGGTGCATAAACAATGAATTTTGGAACACTGAAAAAAAATAAAAAAAAGTATTTGTTGAATGAATAATACTTAGATTGGGAAGAACAGGAAAAGAGGCCAGGAGAGGGCTAACAGACTGGGAGAAAATGAAGGGATAAAGACAATGGGAGTATTTATAAGAATAAAGAGCAGGTGTGGTGGGAGGTAGGTGAAAATAAGCTAAAGGATGAAAGGTTGTTGCCAGAGAGTGGGGATTTGATGTTTAAGCTTCCAAGAGGGAACAGTTCTTTGTGATGATCAAGGGCATGGCCCTGAGTGTGTGGCTGAGGTGGAGGAGGAAGATGAGTATAACTGAGAAGATCAAGGAATCCCCAGGCCAGGATGTGGGGTGGGTCATGCTCTCAGAGGTGGACCTCTCCAAGGATGCTGGCGAGGGAAAATGTGGGAGCATCATGGGATCCCAGAACCCCAAGAGTGGAAGAAAACTCAGAGGTGGTTTGGCCCAACTTCCGGCCAAACAATAGCAAGAAATTGGCTTGGGGGGAGTGGTAAGGCCTTAATAATAAAGTGGGGCATGAAGGGGCAGAGGTGGAAGGGTGTTACAGGTCAAGAGAAGGTCATTCTTCTAGAACAGGAATCCTAGTCATTTTCTGAGTAGGAGAGTGACATGTTGAAAGTGGTATTTGCATAAGATCATGTTGGCAGTGATGTAGGAGTGGATGGGAGAGCAAGGAGAGACTAGAAGCTCTGGGTGGGTCTTTGGGGGAGAAGTGAACCACATCCAATTCCATGACCCACCACAGTTTGCCAGGTTGCCATGACCAGCATAATTTCTTCCCACGCAATGGGTCAGGCTGGCACATGCCCCTGCATCTTTGTATATAACATGCTCCCCTCTGTTGCTTTCAGTAGCTTCTGATGATCTTGCTTTGAATAAAGCTATAATGTTTGCTGCACAGACTGGTTCCTGCAAGTCTTTTCATCCTAACATGGGATACTGTCTCTCTACTTCAAATTGACTTCCTCGGGGAAGCCTTCCATGGCTAACGTCCCACCACAGTTCCCAATTCCATCCCCTCCTGTAACTGCAGTATACATGTGGCTCCATCTGTGCATGTCTTGTGTTCTGAGTAAGAGTGTCAGACTGCCTCTTAGGTATATAGAAGACATCTTCTCCTTCCTCTGAACTCCTTATTCTATGATATAATAGATGCTCAATAAATGCTGGATAGACCTGCTTTTTTTCATCAGAAAGGATGAATACCCAGCTTTTGTATCAACATGGATGGGACTGGAAGAGAAGTTTAACTTCTCTTAACTAAGTTCTTAACTAACTTCTCTTAACTAAGTTAAACTTAAAGTTTAAACTTTAGCTCTCATGCTGTCTTGTATGCCTTGTGGTGAATATGTTTCCCACACATCTTTGAGAACTGACTTGCCATCCCATGAGCTATTCCCATGGTGCTGTCTGTAGAGGCAAGGCATGGTGTTAGGTCCATGCAGATGCCAAGGTGTGAATAAATGTGTGTTCCAAGCCCAGTGTAAGCTCCTACCAGAGGCAGAAGGAACTCTGTAAACTGTAGTACATTTGGGCTTGTCTGCCTCACTCCTTCCCCTCCCTCCCTCTCTTTATCCTCTCCCCCCTTTTTTCCCTCCTTCTTTTTCTTTCTTCCTTCCTTCTACCACAAGTAACTAGAAGGTATTCAAGTCCCTCACACAGGGTCAGATGGCAGTGGACTTGTGTCTGACACCCAATCATGCATGACTTCCTTTTTTTTCCAGAGGAGATGCTACAGCAGCCAGAAGTGCTCCAGCTCTTCTAACTGCTCTGTAGGGAAGGCCTTCCCCATCCCTTCACTGTATGTGTGTCCTTTTCCTTGGCCCATGTTCACCAGAATCCACCAGATTCTGATCTCTCCTTGTAGCTAGGATGGCTATTCTATTACCACAAATGTGGAGTTCTTAATGGAATCACCCGTCTTTTGTTTATTTTGAGGACAATGGAGCCTCTCTCCCTGGCCCCCCAAGGGGGTCAGACTTTCACCACAAATATCCAAGGTGGGATGTGCGGGGGTTTATGAGGGGTAATAGAGTGTAGGAGTTCAAGGGAGGTTCAAGGCCATCTGATCAGTTGGGTCCTTCCACCCACCTGTGGGCTATCTGGTTGCATTTCCTACACACTTAAAATGGGCCTGATACACAGGTGGCATTTTTACCAGAGAGGGAAGCCATCCACATAAGTGGCAGCTAATTTAACAGGTTGTGTCTTAAAACCCTATCCTGAGCTCACGGTTACAGGGCTTTGTCCTGAGCTTGGGGTAAGAAATGGATTGAATGGGTGAGTGTCTTAAGGGACAAGTCTTTCTTGTCCAGTGTGATGATGGAGGTGGAACACATATAGGGACCCACAAAGAGGGGCAGTACCAGAAATAGGAAAAGCTGGGCAGCCATTCATGCTACAAAACCTGTGAGCCCATGACGGACTAGGCACTATGCTGGGCGATGGGGGTACTGTTAGACCAGACAGATAAGACCCAACCCTCATGGTGCCTATTGTCAAAGGGACAGGGCTACAGCCTTCATGCACAGAAGAGGGAGGAAGGGAATGCAGACAATAAGAACCACAAGAGCCCGAAAGGGGGAGGCTTCTTGGAAGGGGGGCCGAGGAGGCATATTTGAAAGAGGAAGAGACTTGGTGTGGGAGTGAAATAGGGGATGTAGGTCCACCTGGGCAGCAAGTTGAACAGGCACAATAACATCATGCAGGAAGCCACGGGAGACAGAAGGGGACATTAGAATTCTCTTGGTCACCCCCGTGGTGAACAGTGCTAAGGCTCAGATGAATGTCTCTAGTATCTGGTCCACTAACTTAGGCCTCTGGGTCAGTCTGGAACATTCTGGCCTGACACCTGCCCCTCTGTGACTGGGATACCAGAGGAGCTGCTTGTGTCACAGAGCCAGGGACAAACCAACAGAGATTTTCTGGTGTGTTCCATGGATACACACTGTGAGATTTGGAGGTGCTACAGTTGGGAGGGAGCTCACTCTCCACTCTGTCTCTCCTAAACAGGAATCTGCATGCGCCTCATTCATTCTGGGAGGCAGACAGCTTAGCGACATGAGAGGACGCCCAAGGTTTTAGGGGAATGAAAAAGCCACAGTCACCTAATTGAACCTGCTGCCTCTGCCTCCTGAGATGCTGGTGCCTGGGGCCCTGGGACTGGGCCATGCCTGGCAGGAACCAAACTCATTCATCAAGGGAGGGCCCTGGTTTGGTAGTACACAAATTCTGTATAAGGTTAATTACAGGAAAGACTTGAAATGGAGACTCTGGGATTACAGCGAAGGAAACTGGTGTGGGGATTAGTCGTAGCCAGTGAATGAAACCCTGGAAATCATCCAACTAATGAATCAGTTCACTGGAGCCTATAAAAGGGGCCACCTGTCTCCCTGTGTCAGAAGGTGCCCTTTCCTCAGAGGCTTCTGACCCAGGACATCTTCCTGTGCCCAGAGAAAATGATAAACCAACAGTGCAGCAGGCTGTCCCAGGCCACCAAGGGCTCTAGGGGCTGCTCTGCTGTTGTGGTGTCTGGCCAGAGCTGTATCAGCCCCAATAGGTCCCAGTCAGCCTCATGCTCTGGAGGAGGCAGGACCTCTACAGCCTGTGTCATGGTAGGGGGTACCTTTGGCAGCCAGAGCCTGTGTGGCCTTGGGGGAAGCAAGAAGGTCTTGCTCAGTGTGGCCCGAGGTGCCATCCAGACTGGGAACTCAGCATGGGGTTGCTTGGGTGCCTTTGGATGGAGTCTATGTGGGGCTGGAGGAAGGGGCATGAGAGGTATCTCTGGAAGAGGCTCCATTAGCAATGGAGGAAGACCTGGTGGTTTGGGAAGCATTCCTGGAGGAGCTTCGGGCCTTGGGGGCTCTCCCCTCAGTATCCAGGAGGTGACCATCAACCAGAGCCTCCTTCAGCCCCAGATCATGGGGATTGACCCTCAGATCAGGGAGATGAAGACCCAAGAGAAGGAGCAGATCAAGACTCTCAATGACAAGTTTGTCTCTTTCATCAACAAGATGAGGGCTCATGGTAGGGAGGGGGGCCTGGAAACATGAGGCCTGGTTGGGGCCGTGGGTTGCCCATGAGCCAGAGGCTGGGTAGGCCATGACCTCTGCTCCCTGGTTGACCACAGATGCGGTTCCTGGAGCAGCAGAACAAGGTGCTGGAGACCAGGTGGTGCCTCCTGCAGGAGCAATTGGCCACCTCCAGGGCCAGTGCCAATGACCTGCAGCCCTTCTTTGAGTCTTATACCAGCTGCTTCCAGGCCTACCTGGACAGGCTGCTGAGTGAGTGGGGTCAGCTGGATGGGGAACTGAGCACAATGCAAACACTTGTGGAGGAGTATAAGAGGAAGTGAGTGATGGAGGTGCTGGGGAAGCAGCCATTGGGTCTAAGTGATTGTGGTGCAGGTCTGGAGGTGTGGAGGCTTTTCAGCTGGGAAGTTGTTTGTGCATGTCCTCAAGGAATCTGTAGGCCACAGGATAGGGTGTAGGATGCAGGTCTGATGAAGGAGGATCTGCTCTCTTTTGACATATGTGTTGGTGCCAAGGAGAATGAGATGTATGTCACAGTGTGGGCTTCAAGGGGCCCCCTTTAGACAGAGGTAGATATTAGGCACTTTGGCATTAACAACAGTGGGTCTTATACTGTGCTGCTTACCGGAATCACTTTGGAAGCTTTATAAATTCTGTATGTCCAGGGTGCACTTATGACTCATTGAATCAGAATTTCTGGGCATGGGATCCAGGCACTGGTAGCTTTTATAGAGCCTCAGGTGATTCCAACGTACTGCCAAGAGTGAGGACTAGTTAGAGAATGTGTTTGTGCTGGGTGATTAGGGAGATTCAAGGGGATGTAGGACACAGATGGAGAAGGGAACAGCTGGGAGCTTCGGGTGTAGGTGGGAGGTGGCCTTGGGAGTGACCACAGGCTTATGTCCATGAGGACTAGCCTGCAGTAGAGAATTCAGAGACCTGCATGAATGTGTTGCCCAAGGACATCAGGGGTTATGTGCCAATTCTATCACATGTTTTATCTTTCTATTTCCAATATTCTGGAGTGTCAGAAATGGGGTGCCAGTGTGCTCTTAAAGGCCTTACCATTTTAATAAAGCATGCCACTCAACTGGCTTTAGTCTGGTCTTATCCAGGGAATAGTCACCTGCATCTCTGCCCTCGGTTACACACCATCCTTTGGAATAAAGACCTTTCCCTGGGCACATGGGCACATACACTTGACTCAGTCACCCTCGAACATGACCTCTCTCCTTTCTTGTAGGTACGACGATGAGCTTAATAAGCGCTCAGAGGCTGAGAATGACTTCACGATTCTGAAGAAGGTGAGCAGGCCAGTGGGGAAGAACAAGCCATTACAGGGCTCCTCCCATGGCAGAAGGGAAGTCGGGGGCGGGGGGGGGATGGTGGCATCTTCTCAGGGAAGTGAGACTGGCTAACACTTTGTCCAGAGCAAGATTCCAAATGTTGTCCTGTTGTTGAGGCCAGAACAATGCTAGCCTTGCATCTGAGCCTATGCCCTGAGGGCTTTTTTTTTTTTTTTTTTTTTTTTTTTTTCCTGTAGCTAGGATATCTCTCAAGTGTGTTTGGCTCAACAGTTGCAAAACTGCTTTGAACCAGTCCTTACACATTATAGTTTATTGCCAACTATTAATAACTACCACCCTAACTATCCAAGCTACAAAAATGGATAGTGATGATTTTTTTCTAACACTGAGCTGAATTATCAAAACTCTCTACTACAAGTATAAGGTCTGGTTTATTTATTTATTTATTAAAAATTTTTTTAAAAGAATTTATGTATTTGATAGACAGAGAGAGAGAGCACAAGCAGGGGGAGCAGCAGAGGGAGAGGAGGAAGTAGGCTCCCTGCTCAGCAGGGAGCCCAATGCGGGACTTGATCCCAGGACCCTGAGATCATGACCTGAGCCGAAGGCAGAGGCTTAACCCACTGAGCCACCCAGGTGCCTGTAAGGTCTAGTTTAAATGATTTTTGCTCCCTCAGCTATGTAAACATGATACCAATGTTATTAAATGCAACGGTAACTAATGAGAATAATACTGACGCTAAGAAGGCTAAATCTCTGTTTTTTACTTTCTTTTTTATTTTAAGATTTTATTTATTTATTTGACAGAGAGAGAGATCACAAGTTGGCAGAGAAGCAGGCAGAGAGAGCAGGGGAAGCAGGCTCCCTGCTGAGCAGAGAGCCCAATTCGGGGTTCGATCCCAGGACCCTGAGATCATGACCTAAGCCGAAGGCAGAGGCTTAACCCACTAAGCCACCCAGGTGCCCCTGTTTTTTACTTTCAGGATGTGGATACTTCCTACATGACCAAAGTGGACTTGGAAATAAAAATGGAGAGTCTGACCAGTGAAGTCAACTTTCTGAGAGCCCTCTTTGAAGCTGTAAGGACCTTCATACTGTCCTGTAGGGTGGAAGCCATGACATGGGGTCTCAAATCTTACTTGATTCTGGGGGTTCAGCTTCCTTTGTGAAATCTATTTGGCAGCAGACATTTGCAGTCTTTCCCATTTTTATCCCTATTTCTTCTTCATTTCTTAAATTTTACACTTCCTTAATCATATTGCTTATGCTCTCCCTCTTCTCCCTCCCATGGCTCCAGGCTTTCAGAATCTGCAGTCCATGCCTCTAGAATCCACATGTACATAGGCTCTCAAGAGAAATCTGTAAAAGGAGACTTAAGGGCAATTCCTCACTGCCTGCTGGGAATTTTCTTACTGCCTGGTTTCTGGATCACTGTCTTGTCCTCTTCCTTTCCCTCCAGTAAGATTTAATTTTCTTGACTCCACAACATTCCTGACCAATGCTTGGAAGGTTTAGGGCATCCTAGAGAGATGATGACACTGACCAATGGTGTGTTCTTGTGTGCATGTAGGAGTACAACCAGGTCCTGTCGGAATCCAGTGATATGTCCATCATCCTGTCCATGGACAACAACCGGCATCTGGACCTGGACAGCATCATCACCGAGGTCAAGGGCCAGTATGAGGAGATCACCCAGAGGATCAAGGCTGAGGCTGAGGGGCTATATGAGGTCAAAGTAGATAGGAGTCCCTGCAACAGTCTAGACTCACAAGATTTATCCAGGGCTCCTGCTCCTTCACCTCCAGCCCTTCCTGGCAACATTCCAGATAATGCAGTGGAAATCCACTGAAGTATCTTTTATAAATACCTATGACTTGCAATGTTTTTCTTTCTACTGCCTGATATCTTTAAGGGCAACTTTGATTTTTAGTTAAGTGATCCTTTCCATTCTAAATGCCTGGTGGACTTCTGTGTAATATTAGGACTTTCTGGATTGACTACACTTCTATTCTCTTTTTCATACACATGTATTTGAGGGTTAGGGATAATTTCTCCTTATCTGCTCCTTACCTTCCAGCTTGGGGAGCTGTAGACTACAGTCAACATGTATGGTGATGACTTGAGGAGCACCAAGAATGAGATTGCAGAGCTCAACAGGATGATCCAGAGGCTGCAGGCCAAGATCGAGAACATCAAGATGCAGGTGGGTGTGACTCCCCAAAGCCTGGGATTGTAACTCTGATGACAATGGTACTCTGAGATGTCAGTGGGGCAACTGAACCTAGTAGGCTGGAAAGTCTTTCAGGTCCTTATTGGAACCTACAATGGAGCTTCCCAGGTAATACCATAGAGTGATGGCTTCATGTATGTTACCTTTATTCCTACCCATTATCTTCAAGATAGAATGGTCTTCCCTCATGTCATTTGTTGTGGCCCCAAGACTCCATGAAATATGTGGGACTGAGTTTCTGGGGTTTCATACCATAGATGATACCCCTTTAATAGATTGGGAAGCAGGTGATCAATATCTCTGGGATCTCTGGGTAAGGATTCAAATGACCATTGGAATTTCCTAGCATCGTGTAGCTACATGGATATGAATGATATGGGCAGAAAGAGTTAGCATGGTCACCCACCATGTGCCCAGGTGATTTTAGAGATTCAACTCTTCTCTTCTCTCTCCTCCTTCAGAATACTAACCTGCAGGCGACAATTGCTGACACTGAACAACAGGGTGAATGGACACTCAAAGATGCCGAGGCCAAGTTGGAAGAGCTCAAGAAGGCCCTGCAGCAGGCCCAGGAAAACTTGGCCTATCTCCTGCTTGACTACCAGGAGCTGATGAACATCAAGTTGGCGTTGGATGTGGAGATCGCCACCTACCAGAAGATGCTGGATGGTGAGGAGTGCAGGTGGGTAAGGACTTTGGCTAAGGCAAGGAGGACAATTCGAGAATCAAGTTTCAAACGATTTTATGGTCCTTGGTTAGACACAGTGGCAGGGGACAAAGTAGGGTCTCCACAAATGCTTGATTAACTGAATTATACTGTCTAGCACTCACCCCTTTGGGCTCAGGAACACCAACTTTATTTGTTAGAGCTGAATGCTTAAAGCTTCCTAAGAGGCATGTAGTGTACCCCAAAGGCCAATGCCAGCTGATCCTGATATGTTGGAGAATACAGATGGGTACTAGGTTGTCTTAGTAACCTGCTCCTCCTATTCTAAAAACTGGTTTCCACTTCCCTCCACACTAGTCACTCTTCTTTGCCTCTCCATCTCTGGTGCAGATAAGAGCTGTGTCACTTTTGGTATAGGCCAGGCACTGTGCTAGACATTCTTTATGGCTTAATTTACTCTTCTCAACAAACTGAAAAAGAAGTATATTATTCCAGTTTTGCCAGTGAGGGAACCAAGACCAAGGTGATGGCAGAGTCAAGTATCTAGAGACACATTATATCTCTGTTTCTCTGCATCCCCATCCTAGAACCTCAGGGAAGCCCTTCTCTTGCCTAACTTCAATCCCTGATGCTGCAGCTCATAATATTGTACTCTGGCATCACAGGGGATAACTCTGAACAGAGATGCTGAGAGGAACCACCATAAGTTTTCCATGATATTTACTTTATCTTCTGAAACAGGATATCTGGGGAGTGTCAGAGCCCAGTGTGCATCCATGAGTATCTTATGCATTCCATTTCTTTTTTTTTTAAGATTTTATTTATTTATTTGACAGACAGAGATCACAAGTAGGCAGAGAGGCAGGCAGAGAGAGAGGAGGAAGCAGGCTCCCCGCTGAGCAGAGATCCCGAAGCAGGGCTCGATCCCAGGACCCTGAGATCATGACCTGAGCCGAAGGCAGAGGCTTAACCCACTGAGCCACCCAGGCACCCCTCCATTTCTATCGTTTGACATGATTTCTCATGACTTTGCTTTAGCTCCTCTACCCACAAATTGCTTTTTCTATAGCCTTATTGCCAGAGTAAAAGAAAGGGAGGGGCAAAGGGAGATCCATGTTTGGGTAGGATTTACCAAACATCCTGTGCAGTGTTTGTCCTGGATTTGCCTTCAGACAAAGAACTCCCACCTATGGATTTTTCTTTTTTTTTGGATTTTCTCTGCTACTCATTCCTTAGATAGGAAAGCATGCAATGAACATTTAGACAGACAAGGTGACATGGAACAGCCCATTCTTTTGCAGTTGTGGTCAACAACACATCTGGCAGCAAGAGCATTAGTTCTGGGGGCAGCAGTTGCAGCAGCAGCAATGGCATCTGGGGCAACAGAAGTGACCAGGGCATCCGAGGGGACAGTGCATCCACCAGTGTGAGGAAGGGCATCCAGTCCAGAAGCACAAGCACCTCCATGGATCAGAGTTCCACACTGGGCAGCTCCTCCTCCTCCTCAGCTAGGATTGTGCAGACCACTGCCAGCAGTGACCAGCGTTCCTGCATCAAATACTGAGACTGGGCCCTGATGCATGACTGTAGAAATTTCCCCTACCTTTAGCCATACCTCTCTACAATTGCTCCTCTTTCCCCAGGGTTGGTGATATTATACTCTCATATGCTTGGAGGCTCAGGTAGACATCATCAGTTTAGGAGTTTGTCCCTGAGCCCATACCCTATTCCATTACCACCTATTGTCCACTTGTATATAAACCCTGCCTTGCCTCCTCTCTGCTCTCTGTTAATTTTTCTTCATTAAACTGCAATAGATGATGATGGATTTGACTCTATGAGTTTTTAAAAATAATAGGGACCCATGATATTTGCTGAATCAGAGGGCAATACACTCAAAATGTGGCCTGCAGGAAGTTACGTTAGCAGCTGTGCATGGAGTAAGTGAGAGTTGAGAAGAGGATGAGGGTGCTGAGGGGGCCTTTGGGGGTAAGCCAACTGGGTCAGACTTTACAGTTAGCCCAACTGCAATGCAGCTCATTTTTTCTGGATCTGTCTCAGGGCAGGCCACACCCTGGGGCTGGAACACTTCTCATACTGGCAACAGTAATCCTTGCCAAGAATTCCAAATGGCTCAGTGGCAGCCAACTGACTAACTGCAGTGCTAAGTCTGGGTCACCTTGGTGGGCATCCTTTCTTTATCACCTCCCTTGGGGACTTTGGGCCACAGTGGTGGGAGAACATGGTCAAAAGCAGTCCCTATGCCCTCATTCCTTATGATTCAATGGTAGTTGCCCCCTTTCCCAGTAAGACTCTGCAGCATTCTGACTCCCTCTTCCTCCCACAACCTGAGATCTTAAGGCTCTGGAAAGTCAATAAATGAAACCAAGTTTTATTTAGTAATTTCCACCTGTTCAGACATTGTTCTGAGAATTTCACACATAAATAACTTAATCTTCACAATGATCCTATGAGGTAGGCATGATTATCCTCACTTTACAGATGAGAAAAAGGAGCACAGAGACATAAAGATGACTCCATGCCAAAGGTTGCAGTTAGCAAGTGGTATAGCCAGGGTTTGAACCCGAGTAGTTGGGTCCTAGAGTCCCTGCTTGTAACTTGCATTTACACTACTGTCATATGTGTGATTTTGTTTTTTCTTTTGTGTGTGTGTGTGTGTGTGTGTGTGCAATAGATTTGGGGGGTAGAATGTCTTTGGTCTTCGAAGGCAGAGGCTTAGTTTATTCAGATTCCTGCTCTGTCCTTGGTTCTAGAATCTGGTCCAGATACCTGGGGACTCTTCTATTTGAAGAGGCTTGCACTTGTCTCAGTCCCTCCAAACTTGACTTCTCAGTCCCACCTTTAGTTCTGACTATTTGCATGTGCTCACAGATTTCCTGCTTAAGATCAAGTAAACAATGAATATTGGAACACTGAAAAAATAAAATTAAATTAAAAAAAAAGAATACAAGCTCCAATAAAGCAAAGAGTATAGAATAAAAATAAAATAAAATAGAGGGGAAAAAAAGATCAAGTAAACATTTGTTTCGAAGCTCAAGTTTAAAAAAGACCCAGACATTGTCCATTTTGTTTTGTTCCCTTTAAAATCAAGAACAACAAAAAAGTCTCAAAGTGTTTTTGGATAATAAAACTTACATAATTTAGCATGTTCACCTTTTTGTCTCAGCTGCTGGGGAATATTTTTCATTGGATGATTAGAATATTTGCTTCCTTTTTATTTTTTATTTATTTTTTTCCCATTTTAAAAAATTTAATTTCTTTTCAGTGTAACAGAATTCATTGTTTATGCACCACACCCAGTGCTCTATGCAATACGTGCCCTCCATAATACCAACCACCAGGCTCCCCCAACCTCCCACCCTCTGCCCCTCAGAGGGTGGGATTGATTTTCAGAGTCCGTAGTTTCTCATGGTTCATCTCCCCGTCCAATTTCCCCCAACTCCCTTCTCCTCCTCATCTTCCCATGTCCTCCGTGTTATTCCTTATGATCTACAAATAAGCGAAACCATATGATAATTGACTTTCTCTGCTTGACTTATTTCACTCAGCATCATCTCTTCCAGTCCTGTCCATGTTGATACAAAAGTTGGGTATTCATCCTTTCTGATGGAGGCGTAAGACTCCATAGCATGCATGCATGCATATATATATATATATATATATATATATATATA